>JARQOD010000006.1:3861257-3920569 GCA_033576555.1 Oophaga sylvatica
GTGTCTCTCCCAGCCAGTTTCCCCATTCTGCTCCCCATGCCTCTTCCCTTCTATGCTCTCTATGGAATATAATAAGAGGTGTAACCTGATACCTCACTGTACTGGCAATAAGGCTAAGACTGAGAGGAGACTTAATAGCTGTCTACAAATATCTAAGGGCTGTCACATTGTAGAAGGATCATCTTTATTCTCATTTGCACAAGGAAAGACTAGAAGCAATGGGATGAAACTGAATGGGAGGAGACACAGATTAGATATTAGACAGTGAGGGTGATCAATGAGTGGAACAGGCTGCCACGAGAGGTGGTAAGTTCTCCTTCAATGGAAGTCTTCAAACAGAGGCTGGACAGACATCTGTCTGGGATGATTTAGAGAATCCTGCTTTGAGCAGGGGGTTGGACCAGATGACCAGGAGGTCCCTTCCAACTCTACCATTCTATGATTCTATGAAAGTTGGATTTTTAACTGTTTTTTTCTGAGTGAATGACAAGTTTGGGAGGCGAAGAAGTGACTCATAAGAGAGAAACAAATCTGATGTATCTGATAAGATGTATTGCAGAGTTTTTATAATCATCTGTAGTACTGATTTGTGCATATTGTATTGTAAGAACAGTTCCCATTTATAAAGCACATTGTGGATTTTGGGGCCGGGGCTTTTTAGGATGTTTTCCAGGCAGTTCTAAATAATCCCATAAAATGATGGCTGACCACACGACTAATTTGCTGGATTTGGCCAAAACAATTACAAAAGTTTTAGATCTGATGAATCAGAATTTTTTTGTAACGCTGAAGGCAAATTTGTCTCTCATCTATTCTCTCATCTCAGATATCGATGATGAAGCATTAGAATCGGAGATGGGAGCAGACCTTTAAACTATGTCTCGTACATGGTGTCTAACAGAACACTAAACCTTGTGCACAGATATGTTCATACAAGTACAAATAATAAGTCTCCTCAATAGCTTGGAAACTTATGGATGAGCCGCATGGTGCGGCTGTAGGGAATGGGGTCAGGCTCGCTCCCGCAACTAAAACCTGCCCACTAACCACCATCGCTGCACTTTCCCATCATTCCATGATCTCAGCCCCCAAAGTGTAAACCTCTTATTAAATCTTCAATTCACCTAAGGCCAAATGGTAATTGTTACCAGAAATACCCCAATAAATGGTAATCATCGACTTCTGAAGATTCCCAAGATCCAGAACAAAGATCACGGGATGATGGTGGAGACGTCTGAGGACTCGTTGCTTAGTGTCCTCCAGGGAGACAATTCCTTGCGTGGCCATGTTATGGTGAGGCTCCAGGAAAGCACAGAGACTTATTCATGGCCAGAATTTCTCATCCTTCTTAATTTGAGAAGTTTTGGACATTTGTTCTTGTTGATGAATAGGTCGTTTTTAATAGTGTGGACACGGTGGGGCTGATTAGTGCGGCCGCCATGATGCCAAGTTTTAATTAGTTCATCATTGTCTTGTAGTCAAGTAGCTTCACTTTCAGCCAGTATCGAGGAATGGCACATTAAGGAGCCTTGTGCATCCCAAGAATTTATGGGTTAATATTTGCCAGAGAGGGGGCCACATATGGAGCCAAGTGGCAGTGTAATGGGGCCAGAGAAGAACAATGCAGAACATGGAGTGATATGAATATTGGTGTTTGTGGAGGAGCCTGTCTGTCTTTGGACCAACTGTGATGTCTCGCCTGGTGCGGTGGATTCTTCACGCTCCTGGTCCAGATGAGCACTTGTTAGGCAGCACGGACAGATGACGTCGGTGCAGCAGGATGGTCCATTTAAAACAATGGAGGCTGTTGTGTGACAGAGTTGTAATCCACAGGAGAGAAGGATAGACTTAGTGATGAGGAACTGGAATAGTAGAGATGAGTAGCACAAGACGTTCAGAGGAAGAAGAGGTCCGGCAAAGTAGCACCGTAAACCAGTGATGGAGTGAATGACACATGCCGTGGTACGCAGAGCTGAGCTTGTCACAGAGTCCAATGCAGAGCTGGCACACTGGTAGGGTAATGTTACCCAACGATATGACAAAGCTGGGTTTGTCACAGAGTCCAAGGCAGAGTTAACCTGTAGTACAAAAATAAAGAAGTAGGGGCTTACCACGTCTGTAATCTTGTATCATCAGAGGTTAATGATGATACAAGTCAGAAGATAAAGGACTCCGTTTGCAATTGCAGACCATCACTGTTCTGCCTTCTTCCACGTATGACTGTGTGTTGCTTCCAGCATACGGCTAAACCCTTCATCCACTCCCACTAAAAGACTGTATGGGTGTTTAAGTCTATATTTATTGAGATGATGTGAACAACAATGGTAGATGATAACGGATGATATAATGAAGGAAATTGGTGAACACAATAGTGGATGAGATTGGGCAAAAACTAGAAGAGAAAAGACAGTATAATATGTCAATACTGGCAGATAACAGCAACAGCAGTAATACTGGATGCTATTACATCAGCAGCAGGATCTAAGCAACTTAAGCTGCCAGCATTACACTCACTGAACAGGGAGGAATTACATGCAGTGCAAAGACATTACAACAAGCTGAAATACATTGCACATATCACGGGGCTGAACTATGGCTAACTAACGCAGATAGGTAGCACTACACATAACTGTGCTAAACGCTCACCGGAATTCGCTTGACAGAAGCAGTGATTTACAGAGAGCAAGACACACGTGAATCTCTTCAGAAAGCCCGGGAGAATTTGTCTGCGTGACTAGTTTTCCCCGGGAAGCTAAGGGGGCAGTTCCAACCAGAACACATTGCTCCATTAAAGGGGAAACGAATGGGAACACTAATGACATCTAAAGGTCATAACCGGTACTATGCTATGAGTTAACTTGCTGCACATAAGTGGGCAGAACAATCACCTAGGATATTTGTGCTAGAAACAGGAATAGCAAATCCAAATTTATTTTATAAAAAAAAAAATTTCATTATTCCATTTCAGTTAAAAAACAAGCATCAGTAATGTATCCCGTAATTAAGCTCTGTCGTATTCCTGGTGTACAGCTGCTTTTATTATTGATGCTTGTTTTTTTTTCCTGAAATGGAATAAAGAAATATATATATATATTTTTAAATCTAAAAAGAAGTTTGGATGTGTTATTCTTCTTCTGATACAAATTGACCAGAGCTGGCTGGATTTGTCACAGAGTCCAAAGTTAGAGGTGGCCAGTGATGTAGCAAAGATCTGCAGCTTGTTCTGTCACACAATTAGAGAGGGAGCAGGAAGGCAGTCCATGGTAATGGTTGAGATGAAAACTACCTAAATACTCAGGCAGTGTCTCTTGCCTGAACCTGCATATAAAGCCTGAGAGTGACATCTCAAGGCAAAAACTGAAGAGCTTATTTTACTCTCCTTTTATTCCTGTTGATCCCTGAGTATTCCACTTTTTTTTCTTTATTAAAATCTGTCACATTGTTCCAAATATATGGGACTTTATATTTCGCGCTGATTCTCATGGTCTTTGCAAGGGGGCGTGGCTCACAGGATCCTCAGGGGCGTGTATTTTGGTTGCTTTGCCTAAGCCCTGCCCCCTTAGAAAAGACCATAAAAATTAGCATTAAATAAATTGGCCCTTATCTCTAGAACTGGACACCAGATAAAAAAAAAACTATGAGAAGCAGCGGGAATAAAGTACGAATGAAAAGTGGACACCTTTGCCCCAGTGACTGGTCTTTTTTAAGCAAAGTGTTTGAGGGTGATGGACAGAGGAATATTTTTTTCAGTTCTTTTTTTCTGGCAGTCTAATAGAGGAGAAACAATACCATTTTGCGCATTAATCATGTTCTTTTTATTTTTTGTGTGGTGGGGACGTGCGACTACCGAAGAATCATCATATTTACTAAAGGGGTGAATTTATTTTATAATTTCATAGATTGGTCTTGTACAGATGCACCAATATCAAATATGTTTAGCTTTTAATTTCTTTATTTTTGAATTGGTAATGGGGGAAGTGATTAAAAAAAACAAAAAAACACAAATATTTTTTATTTTTTAGTCCCGATAGAAGACTTGATCCTGCCATAGTTTAATCATTAGTTTTATATATTGCAACATTGAAGTATATAGTAAAAGATGGGTTGCACTGTCTATTGCTGGCTGCAGAATGTGCTAACTGAGAATCCATCAGTGAGCTCATTCTTATAGTCTAGCTGGAGAGTTTTTTAACTCTTTTATCTGTCTTTTTCTAAGCTCGTCTCGGCTTATTTCTGACCACAGACTACATCTAAGCTGAAAATGCCTGGAAACAAAGACCCTGAAAAAGTGAAAAAAATGCCCAAAATTTTAATGAAACCCAATGGCAAAAATGATTTTTAACCCCAAATACAATATTTAGTAAAGAAAAAAATACATTTTTTTAACCTCTTTCCGATATTGGGCGTAATAGTATCCCAATAACAGACTCTCCATGTTTGGTGCGAGCTCTGGTGCTGAGCCCGCACCGTTCGGGGCACATGACCGCAGATATATACAGCTGACATGTGCCTGCAACAGCCGGGGCTCAGCACCAGAGCTCGCACCAAACATGGGGAGTGGCCGGCGCTCATAGCAAGTGAGGATTTCTGCTACATACAGGCGATCTGATCATTGCCTGTATGTAGCAGAGACGATCAGGTTATTGCAGCTTCTAGTCTCCCATGGAGACTATTGAAGTATGCTAAGGCTAAGTGCACACGATCAGGAATAATTGCGTTTTTTTCGCGGTTTTTCCGCGGTTTTCCGCGGTAAAAACGCGATAAAAACGCAAGCATTAAGCATCCTATACATGTTAATTGATTCCGCATGTTTTGGCCACATGTTGCGTTTTTTTCCGCGAAAAAAACGCTTTGCGGAAAAAATAGCAACATGTTCATTAATTTTGCGGAATGTAAGCGGTTTCATGTGCGGTGGTACCCAGGGTCTGGAGGAGAGGAGACTCTCCTCCAGGCCCTGGGTACCATATCCCTGGTAAAACAATAATTAAAATAAAAAATAATGATATTCTCACCTTCCGGCGGCCCCGCAGCCTTCCGCGGCCCCGCAGCCTTCCCGCCTTCAGCGACGCTCCGGCAACTTCCGGTCCCAGGAGTGCTTTGCGAGAATCACCCAGATGGCATAGCGGTCTCGCGAGATGCTACGTCATCGGTGTGATTTGTCGCAAAGCACTCCTGGGCCGGAGTTGCCGGGAGCGTCGCTGAAGGCGGGAAGGCTGCGGGGGCCGCCGGAAGGTGAGAATATCATTATTTATTATTTTTACATTAGATCTTTTTACTATTGATGCGACATCGGCGGCATCAATAGTAAAAAGTTGGTCACACTTGTCAAACACTATGTTTGACTCGTGTGACCAACCTGTCAATCAGTTTTCCAAGCGATGCTACAGATCGCTAGGAAAACGCTAGCATTCTGCAAGCTAATTACGCTTGCAAAACGCTATTATTCTGGCGGGAATCAGCATACAAAAAACGTGCGTATTTCCTGCGGGAGAAGTGCGGATTGCCGCGGAAATTTCCGCGGCAATTCCGCAACGTGTGAACTTAGCCTAAAAGTAAAAAAAAAAGGTTTTAAAATATTTTTAAAAAAATATAAAAGTTCAAATCACCCCCTTTCTCCCAATTCTAAATGAAACAATTTAAAAAATCAAACATGCACATAATTGGTATCGCCGCATTCAGAATCGCCCGATCTATCAATATATAAAAATAATTAATCCAATCGCCAAATGGCGTTACGAGAAAAAAATTCAAGACGTCAGAATTACGTTTTTTTGGTCGCCACTACATTGAAATAAAATACAATAACGGGCGATCAAAAGATCGTATCTACACCAAAATGGTAAAAATAAATAATATCCCCCAAAACGGACAACTCCTTTAACCCCTTAATGTCCACTGACGTGCAGAGTCCGTCATGGCAAGGTGCCAGTTCCGGCACCAGGACAGACTCTGCACGTCATGGCTTTGATCTACCACTGCGTGTAAACACGCAGTGGTAGATCATTGCCGACAGCTGTCACAGACAGCTGACAGGCACGGCAAGCGGTGCGGGGACCTTTGCCATCGGTCCCCGCACCTACAGCGCTGTGCTTGGTCAGTCAATCTGACTGACCAAACACAGCAACGATCGCGCAGGAGAAGCTGAAATTTCAGCTTCACCAGCACGATCAGTGCAGGAGCCGGCGCTGCAGTGGCCAGGCTTCCTGCACTGACAGCCAGGAGTGGAGCCCTCACCGCCCCTGGCTGTTAACCCCTGACTGCTGCGATCCAGCGCGATCGCAGAGCTCAGGGGGGGAGGCAGAGGGTTGGGAGCTCCCTCTGCCTCAGATCGGCGCCCTGCAATGTATTTGCAGGGGCCGATCTCTGCCTTGATGACCCGGGGGTTGTCATGACAACCTCCGGGTCATCTAGCTACGGAAAGCTGCTGTGATCATTGTCACAGCAGCTTCCACTATAGTTGCAATGCATTGCAATGCCAGAGCATTGCAATGCATTGTAACTGCAATAAAAAGTAAAAAAAGTGAAAGTCCCATAAAGGGACAAGTTAAAAAAAATCATTTTTTAAAAAAAATTGTAAAAAAAATATTAAAAAATAATTTTAAAAAAATCCCCTAAAAAATACACATTTTTATGTAATAAAAAAAATAAAAAACAAAAAACATACACATGTTTGGTATCGCCACGTCCGTAAAAATCCCATCTATAAAAGCGTAACCCTAGTTAACCCCTTCAGTGAAAGCCGTAAAAAAAAAACACAAAAAAGTAGTAAATTATACTTTTTCCAAGCGGTATCATTATACCGCTTGAAAAAAGTGCAATAACACGCGATCAAAAAGTCAGATATAAATAATCATGGTACCGCTGAAAACGTCATCTTGTCCCGCAAAAAACAAGCTGCTATACAGCATCATCAGCGAAAAAATAAAAAAGTTATAGCTCGCGGAATAAACTGATGCAAAAATAATTATTGTTTCTATAAAATTTTTTATTGTGTAAAAAACGCCAAAACATAAAAAAAATATATAAATGAGGAATCGCCGTAACCGTAGTGACCCGAAGAATAAAGCTGCTTTATCAATTTTACCACACACGGAACGGGGAAAAAAAAAAAAAAAACAATTCCTGAATTGCTGGTTTTTGTTCATTCTGATTCCACAAAAATCGGAATAGGAAACGATCAAAAAACGTTATGTGCCCGAATATGGTACCAATAAAACGTCAGCTCGTCCCGCAAAAAATAAGCCCACAGATAACTCTGTCGGCCGAAATATGGAAAAATTATAGCTCTCAAAATACGGCGATGCAAAAATTTCTTACAAAAAATTATTCCAAAAAAAGCATCTTTTAGAGTGTGACAGAAGCTAAACATGAAAAAAGGGGTAAATCTGGTATCGCTGTAATCGCACCGATCCGAGGAATAAAGTCGCCTAATCACTAATACCGCACGAGGAACGGCGTAAAAAAGAAAACCAATTCTTCACCTTTTGTGGATTTGTTCATTGTGCCTCCCAAAGATCGCAGTAAGGCGATCACAGTGGTTCCCCCCCACATATGGGGTATCAGCGTACTCAGGACAAAATGCACAATAGCTTTTGGGGTCCTATTTCTCCTGTTACCCTTAGAAAAATAAAAATTTGGGGCAAAAAGATTATTTTTGTGGAAAAAAATATGATATTTTTATTTTCACGGCTCTACGTTATAAACTTCTGTGAAGCACTTGGGGGTTCAAAGTGCTGACCACACATCTAGATAAGTTCCTTGGGGGGTCTAGTTTCCAAAATGGAGTCACTTGTGGGGGGTTTCTACTGTTTAGGCACATCAGGGGCTCTCCAAGCGCGACATGACACCCGCAGACCATTCCATCAAAATCTGCATTTAAAAACGGTGCTCCTTCCCTTCCGATCTCTGCCATGCGTCAAAATAGTGGTTCCCCCCCACATATGGGATATCAGCGTACTCAGGACAAATTGCACAATAGCTTTTGGGGTCCTATTTCTCCTGTTACCCTTAGAGAAAAAAAAATTGGGGGCAAAAAGATTATTTTTGTGGAAAAAAAATGATATTTTTATTTTCACGGCTCTACGTTATAAACTTCTGTGAAGCACTTGGGGGTTCAAAGTGCTCACCACACATCTAGATAAGTTCCTTGGGGGGTCTAGTTTCCAAAATGGAGTCACTTGTGGGGGGGTTTCTACTGTTTAGGCACATCAGGGGCTTTCCAAACGTGACATGACACCCGCAGACCATTCCATCAAAGTCTGCATTTGAAAAAGGCGCTCCTTCCCTTTCCAGCTCTGCCATGCGTCAAAATAGTGGTTTACCCCCACATATGGGGTATCAGCGTACTCAGGACAAATTGCACAATAACTTTTGGGGTCCTGTTACCCTTTGGAAAATAACAATTGGGGGTGGAAAGATCATTTTTGTGGAAAAGATATGATTTTTTAATTTTACTGCTCTACGTTATAACCTTCTGTGAAGCCCTTGGGGGTTAAAGCTTTCACCACACATCTAGATAAGTTCCTTGGGGGGTCTAGTTTCCAAAATGGGGTCACTTGTGGGGGGTTTCCACTGTTTAGGCACACAGGGACTCTCCAAATGCGACATGGCGTCCAATCTCAATTCCAGCCAAAAAAGTCAAATGGCGCTGCTTCCCTTCCAAGCTCTGCCATGCGCCCAAATAGTGGTTTACCCCCACATATGGGGTATAAGCGTACTCAGGACAAATTGCACAATAACTTTTGGGGTCCTTTTACCCTTTGGAAAATAACAATTGGGGGTGGAAAGATCATTTTAGTGGAAAAGATATGATTTTTTAATTTTACAGCTCTACGTTATAACCTTCTGTGAAGCCCTTGGGGGTTCAAAGCTCTCACCACACATCTAGATAAGTTCCTTGGGGGGTCTAGTTTCCAAAATGGGGTCACTTGTGTGGGGTTTCCACTGTTTAGGCACACAGGGGCTCTCCAAATACGACATGGCGTCCAATCTCAATTCCAGCCAAAAAAGTCAAATGGCGCTGCTTCCCTTCCGAGCTCTGCCATGCACCCAAATAGTGGTTTACCCCCACATATGGGGTATCAGCGTACTCAGGACTAATTGCACAATAACTTTTGGGGTTCTTTTATCCTTTGGAAAATAAAAATTGGGATGAAAAGATCATTTTTGTGGAAAAAATATGATTTTTTAATTTTACGGCTCTACGTTATAACCTTCTGTGAAGCCCTTGGGGGTTCAAAGCTCTCACTACACATCTAGATAAGTTCCTTGGGGGGTCTAGTTTCCAAAATGGGGTTACTTGTGGGGGGTTTCCACTGTTTAGGCACACAGGGGCTCTCCAAATACGACATGGCGTCCAATCTCAATTCCAGCCAAAAAAGTCAAATGGCGCTGCTTCCCTTCCGAGCTCTGCCATGCGCCCAAATAGTGGTTTTCCCCCACACATGGTGTATCGGTGTACTAGGAGAAATTGTACAACAAATATTGTGGTTCATTTTCTACTGATACCCTTGACAAAATTTTAAAAAATTGTGTCGAAAGAAAAATTTTGGGAAAAAAAGTTAAATGTTAATTTTTTCCTTCCACATTGCTTCAATTCTTGTGAAGTACCTAAAGGGTTAATAAACTTCTTGAATGTGGCTTTGAACACCTTGAGGGGTGCAGTTTTTAGAATGGTGTCACTTTTGGGTATTTTGTGTCATATTGACCCCTCAAATTCACTTCAAATGTGAGGTGGCCCCTAAAAAAAATGATTT
The DNA here is from genome assembly GCA_033576555.1 of Oophaga sylvatica. Lineage (NCBI taxonomy): Eukaryota > Metazoa > Chordata > Amphibia > Anura > Dendrobatidae > Oophaga > Oophaga sylvatica. The sequence goes on from JARQOD010000006.1 coordinate 3,871,013, forward strand.
TGTAAATTTTGTTGGAAAAATGAGAAATTGCTGGTCAACTTTTAACACTTATAACTTCCTAACAAAAAAAAATTTTGGTTCCAAAATTGTGCTGATGTAAAGTAGACATGTGGGAAATGTTATTTATTAACTAATTTTTGTGACATATCTCTCTGATTTAATGACATAAAAATTAAAAGTTTGAAAATTGCAAAATTTTCAAAATTTTTGCCATATTTCCATTTTTTTCATAAATAAACGCAAGTTATATTGAAGAAATTTTACCACTATCATGAAGTACAATATGTCTCGAGAAAACAATCTCAGAATCGCCAAGATCCGTTGAAGCGTTCCAGAGTTATAACCTCATAAAGAGACAGTGGTCAGAATTGTAAAAATTGGCCTGGTCTTTAACCTACAAAATGGCTTGGTCGTTAAGGGGTTAAGAGATAACTCTTAGCTTTTCAAAAATTTAAAAGTTTTTTGGGTTGAATTAAATCGCATAAAATAATATTTTTTTTCAAATGCTTTTATTTATTTTTTTATTGGCCACTTAATCCGTACTTCTGGAAGCCAGGGGTCTCTAGTCTACCACGAAATGACGCCACATCTTATATTTAATGAAATATAGTAGAACAGATGACAGGCGTATAAATATATTTATCTCGGCTTATTAGAACTTGTTACTTTAATTGCTTTGATTTTCTGAAATAATGTCTTCTGATATGTCTAACTGACAATTCTTTTTTTGTACTTCTCCGCATTTAACGTCACCATGGTAACCAGCTCTGTAAAGACCACGACCGTTCGCTGCTCTTTTTTCCTATGCACTTATTTCCTCTATTGAATTTTATTTATTGTTTATTTTACCTTTTTTTCTCTTTTCTCTCGCTTTTATGTTCAATTATAGATCAAAGTGAAAAACAATTTTTTTTTCTTTTTCTAGTATTTATTTTGGGATCTGAAAGAGATCTAAAAAAAAACTACAGAAATAATTAAATATAAATTACATATATTAAAAAAACATAAAGATAAACTAATCTGGTTACAAATAAAGCCAAATGTAAAAATGTTACCAAGCCTACTGAATATATTTTTCATTACTTTAATACTTAAAGATAACGTATCATCAGAAAATACCTGATTATTAAAATCAAATTTGTATTATATTGGAGACTTTTTTAATGAATATATTTAACTTCTGTATGTAGTTGTTATTGCTCCGATTGAATGTTTAGGAAAATGCCTTCAGTCCGCTGCACATTGAGGAAAAGATGGAGAAGACAGCGAGAAACAAGTCTGGTCGGTAGCACTCACGAGCAATAAGTCCTCTTTATATGGTGAGGAGCGCCCCTGGCCAGTAGCACTACGGAGCAAAAGTCCTCTTTATATGGTGAGGAGCGCCCCTGGCCAGTAGCACTCAGAGCAACAAGTCCTCTTTATATGGTGAGGAGCGCCCCTGGCCGGTAGCGCTCGTAGCAATAAGTCCTCTTTATATGGTGAGGAGCGCCCCTGGCAGTAGCGCTCGTGAGCAACAAGTCCTCTTTATATGGTGAGGAGCGCCCCTGGCCAGTAGCGCTCGTGAGCAATAAGTCCCTTTATATGGTGAGGAGCGCCCTGGCCAGTAGCGCTTGTGAGCAATAAGTCCTCTTTATATGGTGAGGAGCGCCCTGGCCAGTAGCGCTCGTGAGCAAAAGTCCTCTTTATATGGTGAGGAGCGCCCTGGCCAGTAGCGCTCGTGAGCAATAAGTCCTCTTTATATGGTGAGGAGCGCCCCTGGCCAGTAGCGCTTATGAGCAACAAGTCCTCTTATATGGTGAGGAGTGCCCCTGGCCGGTAGCGCTCGTGAGCAATAAGTCCTCTTTATATGGTGAGGAGCGCCCTGGGCAGTAGCGCTCGTGAGCAATAAGTCCTCTTTATATGGTAGGAGAGCCCCTGGCCAGTAGCGCTCGTGAGCAACAAGTCCTCTTTATATGGTGAGGAGCCCCCCGGCCAGTAGCGCTCGAGAGCAATAAGTCCTCTTTATATGGTGAGGAGCCCCTGGCAGTAGCACTCGTGAGCAACAAGTCCTCTTTATATGGTGAGGAGAGCCCCCTTGCCAGTAGCGCTCGAGAGCAATAAGTCCTCTTTATATGGTGAGGAGCCCCCTGGCCAGTAGCGCTCATGAGCAACAAGTCCTCTTTATATGGTGAGGAGCCCCCCTGGCCAGTAGAGCTCGTGAGCAACAAGTCCTCTTTATATAGTGAGGAGTGCCCCTGGCCAGTAGCGCTCGTGAGCAATAAGTCCTCTTTATATGGTGAGGAGCCCCCTGGCCAGTAGCGCTCATGAGCAACAAGTCCTCTATATATGGTGAGGAGTGCCCCCTGGCCGTAGCGCTCGTGACAATAAGTCCTCTTTATATGGTGAGGAGCCCCCTGGGCAGTAGCGCTCGTGAGCAATAAGTCCTCTTTATATGGTGAGGAGACCCCTGGCCAGTAGCGCTCGTGAGCAATAAGTCCTCTTTATATGGTGAGGAGCCCCCCGGCCAGTAGCGCTCGAGAGCAATAAGTCCTCTTTATATGGTGAGGAGCCCCCTGGCCAGTAGCACTCGTGAGCAACAAGTCCTCTTTATATGGTGAGGAGCCCCCTTGCCAGTAGCGCTCGAGAGCAATAAGTCCTCTTTATATGGTGAGGAGCCCCCTGGCCAGTAGCGCTCTGAGCAACAAGTCCTCTTTATATGGTGAGGAGCCCCCTGGCCAGTAGAGCTCGTGAGCAACAAGTCCTCTTTATATGGTGAGGAGCGCCCTGGCCAGTAGCGCTCGAGAGCAATAAGTCCTCTTTATATGGTGAGGAGCCCCCCTGGCCAGTAGCGCTCGTGAGCAACAAGTCCTCTTTATATGGTGAGGAGCCCCCCTGGCCAGTAGCGCTCGTGAGCAACAAGTCCTCTTTATATGGTGAGGAGCGCCCCTGGCCAGTAGCGCTCGTGAGCAATAAGTCCTCTTTATATGGTGAGGAGCGCCCCTGGCCAGTAGAGCTCGTGAGCAACAAGTCCTCTTTATATGGTGAGGAGCGCCCCTGGCCAGTAGCGCTCGTGAGCAACAAGTCCTCTTTATATGGTGAGGAGCGCCCCTGGCCAGTAGCGCTCGTGAGCAATAAGTCCTCTTTATATGGTGAGGAGCCCCCCTGGCCAGTAGCGCTCGTGAGCAACAAGTCCTCTTTATATGGTGAGGAGCGCCCCTGGCCAGTAGCGCTCGTGAGCAACAAGTCCTCTTTATATGGTGAGGAGCGCCCCTGGCCAGTAGCGCTCGTGAGCAATAAGTCCTCTTTATATGGTGAGGAGCGCCCCTGGCCAGTAGAGCTCGTGAGCAACAAGTCCTCTTTATATGGTGAGGAGCGCCCCTGGCCAGTAGAGCTCGTGAGCAACAAGTCCTCTTTATATGGTGAGGAGCGCCCCTGGCCAGTAGCGCTCGTGAGCAACAAGTCCTCTTTATATGGTGAGGAGCGCCCCTGGCCAGTAGCGCTCATGAGCAACAAGTCCTCTTTATATGGTGAGGAGCGCCCCTGGCCAGTAGCGCTCGAAAGCAACAAGTCCTCTTTATATGGTGAGGAGCGTCCCTGGCCAGTAGCGCTCGTAAGCAACAAGTCCTCTTTATATGGTGAGGAGCCCCCTGGCCAGTAGCTCTCGTGAGCAACAAGTCCTCTTTATATGGTGAGGAGCGCCCCTGGCCAGTAGCGCTCGTGAGCAACAAGTCCTCTTTATATGGTGAGGAGCCCCCCTTGCCAGTAGCGCTCGTGAGCAACAAGTCCTCTTTATATGGTGAGGAGCGCCCCTGGCCAGTAGCGCTCGTGAGCAACAAGTCCTCTTTATATGGTGAGGAGCCTCCCTGGCCAGTAGCGCTCGTGAGCAACAAGTCCTCTTTATATAGTGAGGAGCGCCCCTGGCCAGTAGCGCTCGTGAGCAACAAGTCCTCTTTATATGGTGAGGAGCCCCCCTGGCCAGTAGCGCTCATGAGCAACAAGTCCTCTTTATATGGTGAGGAGCCCCCCTGGCCTGTAGCGCTCGTGAGCAACAAGTCCTCTTTATATGGTGAGGAGCGTCCCTGGCCAGTAGCGCTCGTGAGCAACAAGTCCTCTTTATATGGTGAGGAGCGCCCCTGGCCAGTAGCGCTCAAAAGCAACAAGTCCTCTTTATATGGTGAGGAGCGCCACTGGCCAGTAGCGCTCGAGAGCAACAAGTCCTCTTTATATGTGAGGAGCGCCCCTGGCCGGTAGGGGAAAAAAAGTATTTAGTCAGCCACCAATTGTGCAAGTTGTCCCCCTATAAAGATGAGAGCGGCCTGTAATTGACATCATAGGTAAATCACAACTATGAGAGTCAAAATGAGAAAACAAATCCAGAAAATCACCTTGTCTGATTTGGGAAGATTTATTTTGCAAATTATGGTGGAAAATAAGTATTTGGTCACCTAAAAACATGAAAGATTTCTGGCTCTTACAGACCTGTAACTTCTTCTGTAAGATGCTCCTCTGTCCTTCACTCATTACCTGTACAGTAGTAATGGCTCCTGTCTGAACCTGCACCAGGCTGGGAAGACTGAATCTGCAATAGGCAAGCAGTTTGGTGTGATAAAATCAACTGTGAGTGACCCCCTCCATGGATGAGAAGCCTCCACACATTGTGAGTGATCCCCTCCATGGATGAGAAGCCTCCACACATTGTGAGTGACCCCCCTCCATGGATGAGAAGCCTCCACACATTGTGAGTGATCCCCTCCATGGATGAGAAGCCCCCACACATTGTGAGTGATCCCCTCCATGGATGAGAAGCCTCCACACATTGTGAGTGTCCCCCTCCATGGATGAGAAGCCCCCACACATTGTGAGTGATCCCCTCCATGGATGAGAAGCCCCCACACATTGTGAGTGACCCCCTCCATGGATGAGAAGACCCCACACATTGTGAGTGATCCCCTCCATGGATGAGAAGCCCCCGCACATTGTGAGTGACCCCCTCCATGGATGAGAAGCCTCCACACATTGTGAGTGATCCCCTCCATGGATGAGAAGCCTCCACACATTGTGAGTGACCCCCCTCCATGGATGAGAAGCCTCCACACATTGTGAGTGATCCCCTCCATGGATGAGAAGCCCCCACACATTGTGAGTGATCCCCTCCATGGATGAGAAGCCTCCACACATTGTGAGTGATCCCCTCCATGGATGAGAAGCCCCCGCACATTGTGAGTGACCCCCTCCATGGATGAGAAGCCCCCACACATTGTGAGTGATCCCCTCCATGGATGAGAAGCCCCCACACATTGTGAGTGATCCCCTCCATGGATGAGAAGCCTCCACACATTGTGAGTGATACCCTCCATGGATGAGAAGCCCCCACACATGAATGGTCTTTACTGCCGGCAGACACAGGACTCATGGTAGCGTCACCTTCTCTTCTATGGACAATCGTTCTTCCAGATGTCCGTATGGTTTGAAGGGGACTTCATCAGAGAACATATCTTTGTAGGAAATACAGGAATTGTACTGCAGAACACGAGGATAAAGTTATTTTCTCTGTGATGTTTTTGATCCAAGGGAGTGGGCTCGCTTATGAAATGCCGATAATTGTACTCCAGTAACCATAGAAACAACCAACTAAAATATCTAAAAGCACTGAAGCAGCAAAGATTGTGGAAACCAAATTTTATGTTGGTCTCAAAACTTTTGACCTTAACTGTACAGTAAAAAGAAAAGAGAGAAAAAACATATACTTAAAAAATAGATATGAAATGGACAGATAGATATTTCATATGGATATAGATAGCTAGATAGATAGAATCATAGAATCATAGAATGGTAAAGTTGGAGGGGACATCCTGGGCCATCTGGTCCAACCCCCTGCTCAAAGCAGGATTCACTAAATCATCCCAGACAGATGTCTGTCCAGCCTCGGTGTGAAGACTTCCATTGGAGGAGAACTCGCCACCTCTCGTGGCCGCCTGTTCCACTCATTGATCCTCTAACCAGGGCCGGCGTCAGCACCCGGCATACCCGGGCAAGTGCCGGGGCCCTGAATAGGCGGGGGGGCCCACTCGCCGTCGGGCACCTCGGCACCCGTTAGCGGTGCCAGCGCCGCCACTGGGCCCCCCCCGCTTGCTCAGAGCCCCGGTAGCAGCCGGCGCAATACTTACCTCTCCCTGTGCCTCCGCTGCCACAGCTCCGGGCTCCAGGGGGCGCCTGCGCCGGCGCTTCCTCTCTCACAGCAGCGCCGCTGAATGACGTCATCATTCAGCGGCCGGCTATGGCAGAGAGGGCGCGGACGCCGGACAGGTGAGGTGTGTGTGTGTGTGCCTGCATGTGTGTATGTGAGAGAGTGCTGCGGTGCTGTATGTGTGATGGTGGTGGGGGGGAGGCAGTGATGATGGTGAGGAGAGGCAGTGATGATGGGGAGGCAATGGTGATGGGGAGGCAATGATGATGATGATGATGGGGAGGCAATGATAATGTGAAGGCAATGATGATGATATTAATGGGGAGGCAATGATGATGATGATGATGGGGAGGCAATGATAATGGGAAGGCAATGATGATGATGATATTAATGGGGAGGCGATGATGATGATGATGGGGAGGCAATGATAATGGGAAGGCAATGATGACGATGATATTAATGGGAAGGCAATGATGATGATGATGATGATGATGGGGAGGCAATGATAATGGGAAGGCAATGATGATGATGATATTAATGGGGAGGCAATGATGATGATGATGGGGAGGCAATGATAATGGGGAGGCAATGATGATGATGATGGGGAGGCAATGATGATGATAATGGGGAAGCAATGATGATGATGATGGGCAGGCAATGATAATGATGGGGAGGCAATGATGATGATAATGGGGAGTCTTTCCACAGCGCCCTTTCCTGAGCCGTAACAGTGCAGAATGCAGCACAGCGCAGAGGAGAGCTCCATATTTTGTATGGAGCTTTATATGGGGACCAGTATCCTGTATGGAGTATTATATGGGGGATGGGGGGGTGACATCCTGCATGGGGTATTATATGGGTGATGAGAGGGAGACTATGTGGTGCCCATAATATTGTATGGAGGACTGTACTGTCCAGTCTGTTCTGTGCGCTGTGAGGATTTGGCGGTTTTTGAGCTATTGTACAATTTACAATAGTTATCAGTCATGTAATGGAAGAAGAGAAGTGTTTGGCATTGTGCTGTACCCATATTTCTCTGCAGTATCTGTGCATCATGAATCGTGGTCTGTGTTAAGGGGGCCCACTGAGACTCTTTCGCCCGGGGCCCATAAAAACCTGGAGCCGGCCCTGACTCTAACTGTCAAAAAGTTTTTTCTAATATCTAATCTGTGTCTCCTCCCATTCAGTTTCATCCCATTGCTTCTAGTCTTTCCTTGTGCAATTGAGAATAAAGATGATCCTTCTACAATGTGACAGCCCTTCAGATATTTGTAGACAGCTATTAAGTCTCCTCTCAGTCCTCTGATAGATAGACAGATAGACAGAAAACACTCAGACCCTGTGAACATTTTTTTCACATTTCACCCACAAACTTAAATGTATTTTATTGGGATTTTATTTGATAGCAAGTATTTGTGAAGTGTAAAGGAAATGATACTGGGTTTTCTAATTATTTTAAGAATATAAATATGAACATTGTGAGGTGCATTAATATTCAGCCCCTGTAGCCTGATGCCCCCAAATAAAATCCGAGAGACCAATCACCTCCCGAAGTCACATAATTAGTACGTTGCGTCCTCCTGGGTGTGATTTCTTCAGTATAACTACAGCGGCTCTATGAAGGCTTCAGAGGTTTGTGTGAGAACATTAGAGATCAAACAGCATCATGAAAACCAAGGAGCCCACCAGACAGGTCAGGGATAAAGTTGTGGAGAAGAGTAAAGCAGGGTTGAGTTATAAAAAATAGTCAAAGCTCCGAACATCTCACAGAACACTGTTCAAGCCATCATCTAAAAATAGGAGTATGGTGCAACTGCAAACCTACTGAGACATGGTCATCCACCTAACCTGACATCCCACGCAAGGAGAGCACTAATTAGAGAAGCAGCCGAGAGGCCTATGGTCACTCTGGAGGGGCTGCAGAGATCCAGAGCTCAGGAAGGAGAAGCTGTACACAGTAGAACTATTAGCCGTATACTTCATAAATTAGGCTGTTATGGAAGAGTGTCAAGAAAAAAGATATTTTTGAAAGCCATAAGAAGTCCCGTTAGCAGTTTGCAAAAAGCCAAGTAGGGGACACAGTGAGCATGTGGAAGAAGGTGATCTGGTCAGATGACACCAAAAGGAGACTTTTGGGGCTAAATGCAAAACACTATGTGTGGCAAAAAACTAACACTGCACATAACTCTGCAAACACCATCCCTACTGTCACACATGGTGGTGGCAGCATCATGCTGAAGAAGGATTTTCTTCAACTGGGGCCGGGAAGCTGGTCAGAGTTGATGGGAAGATGGATGGAGCTAAATACAGGGCAATCCTACAGGAAAACCTGCTTGAGGCTGCAGAAGACTTGAGATTAGGGCGTAGGTTCGAGCAGGACACTGACCCTAAACATCCTGCCAGAGCTACAATGGAGGGTTTAGATCAGAGCATATGCATGTGTGTGAATGGCACAGTCACAGTCCAGACCCAAATCCCAGAGACTCTGTGACAAGACGTGAAAATTACTGATCACAGACGTCTCCATCCAATGTCACTGAGCGAGAGCGAGTGTGCAAAGACGAAGGGACAAAATGTCACCTCTAGATGTGCAAAGCTGGAGAGACAGACCCAAAAGACGGCAGCAGTAATTGCAGCAAAGGGAGGTACTTACAAAGTACTGACTCAGGGGCTGAATACTAATGCACCTCACAATGTTCAGATTTATATTTTTTAAATAATTAGAAAACCCTGTATCATTTCCTTTATACGTCACAAATACTTATTACTTAGTGTTGGTGTCACAGAAAATCCCAATAAAATTGTGGGTGTGATGTGAAAAAATGGAGAAAAGTTCATGAATATTTTTCTCACTTCACTTCACCAACTTAGTCTATTTATTGCTGATGCATCACACACAAATCGGACTACAAAAGTATTAACACACAGGTTGCAATCTACCAAAAGAGATAAAAAGCCAAGGGGGTGAATACTTTTGCAAACCACTGCACAAAAGGGTGGTGTCTTGCAGCACCTGGCACCTTCTATGGCATCGGACCTTGTGAAGTTGCTCTACACCCAATGTTTATCTCTTCTATAACTGGAATTCTCGTTATAGAAACGAGGCCGAGAGAACTTTTGTGCTCCGTGGAGAAAGCGTAGGATGGAGATCTTCAGGAGGGGTGCGCGCCCCTGAGAGCCGACTGTTGTTGTGGAACTCATGTCGTCTTAAGGTCTCTGGACACAGAAAATCCACATTTGCATTTACTGCGAGGCGTCTGGAGTCAGCGCCCTCTGCCCGGGCAGCCACAATTGTGCGGAGACTTTGGGGTTTTTTTGGAAAGGAATCTCATTAAACCTCTCAGAGAAGCGTCCAGAGAATCTGTAATAACCTCGCGAGGTGAAGCTCGCACAGCTACAAGGCTCGTCTCCCTCCAGGGTCAGATCCTTATTGTACGCCTCCTGAAAATATGTCACACCCGCACAAAAAGAAATTGGCGTGAGACAATAGAAAGGGACGCCGAAAAGATTGGAGCCGGTGTCTGAGCAAAATCAGTATTCAGCCCCATCATCCGATAATCTCCTGAGCTAAACCGGGGAAAAATAAAGAGGCAACCGTGAAAATCAGAGAGAAACGGCAGCAACATGTGCAAATGGCACCGGCCGCAGTCACAACATGGAACGTTTGGCAGAGTTTGCTTATTTTGAACTTTTTTTTTATAGTATATGAAAAAAAATTTTGTGGTCAGAAAACCAACAAGCAGGTGGGTAATGTGATCAGCATGACACCAAAATACAGGAAAAGTAGTGAATGCCCAATAAGACGACCGGATCCATCAACAGTAGAGACAAGAAAGAGAAAGAAAGAAGGAAAGAAAGAAGAAAGAATGGATAAATAAATATAAATAGATTTATAAAGAGATTAATATATTAAATAGGTTTTTAAATAATAAAGAAAGAAGGAAAGAAAAAAACGAGATAAAAATAGATATGAAATAGATATATAGATAGACAGGAAAAATGTCAGCTCTCCAGATGTGAGATACTGAAAAAAGAAGGATAGATGGTTAGATAGATGGATGACAGGAGATGTACCGCCGGTGGAGTGTTATTAATGGCGCCCTAATTGGCTCAGTGACTACAGAAGACAGAGCACAATGGGGCTGACAGGAGGATTGTGTAACAACTCATACAAGATTTCATAAGAGACAATCACAGAAGAAGCACGAAATAATTTGACAGGCAAGTAATTAACACGATCAGACGGAGCAAAACACAATTAATGCCACGACTTAAACAAAAGAAATTATCTTTATATCCACCTTGTGCTCAGTAGATAGAACATTTCATATGCAAAATATAAGTGACTTCATAGATAGATAGATAGATAGATAGATAAATAGAAAGATAATAGATGATAGATAGATAATAGATAGATAGATAATAGATAGAAGATAGATAGATAGATAGTAGATAATATAGATAGATAGATAGATAGATAGATAATAGATAGAAGATAGATAGATAGATAGATAGATAGATAGATAGATAGATAGATAGATAGATAGATAGAATAGATAGATAGATAGATAGATTAGATAGATAGATAGATAGATAGATAGATAGATAGATAGATAGATAGATAGATAGATAGATAGATAGATAGATAGATAGATAGATAGATATGTGTAGCCCAGCTTCGCAGGCACACATGAAAATCCAGGAAAGTGCACTGGAAGGTAACAGCCAAAGCTTGATAACCATTCACTCATGTCACTCACACTCTTTAGACACACCCATAGGGGTATATAAGTTTAGTGGGTGTCATCATAGTCGGAGTTTTGTTTCCTGTCTTCGGACAGAGGAGTCACCTTCCTGTCTTAGGACAGAGATTCAGTCAGTTAGCTCCGGGAGGCTCAGGAGTGAGTCATCCCTTGGATAGTTACCTGTCTGAGTTAGTCAGTCAGATTGGTTTCCTGCTGAGTTCAGAGCAGAGACTTCAGCCGCCTGTCCCAGGACAGTGAAGTTCAGTCGACAGAGGTCCTGGACTAGGAGAATACTGAGAGCTGCTCAGCGAGCCCAAACAGGGAATCTGTGATTCGACTTCTATGCAGCAGTGCTTATGTTAAGAGCGGAAAGCAGGGCGAAGGGCACAGTGGAGAAGACAGAGCAGTGCCTTAGGTATTGGATTACCTGCACTAAATTACCGGTCACTGGGGACCGAAGCGTCACTATTGTTTCAAGCATAGTGACAAGAAAACCAGAGGCATCTGGACTATAGGTCGCAGAGTGCAGCCCAAAGCGTCAATACGTAACCGGAGTCAGGTGGAACAGGGACTTTGAGCCTGATCAGCAAAAGTAAGGACTTAGTTTCATCATTAGAAGGCTCCACCACAACGTTGGCCGGGCAGTACAGCTATTGAGACAGCTGGAGAATTTAGAGTTAACTTCGCTTCAGGCAAGTTGGACTCACATTATATGGAAGTTAAGGAGGCCTCTAACCTGCTCGGCTGCTACCTGAAAGTGCACTCTCCACCCCGACCAGCTTCCCGGGACCTGCTTGAACCATCATCAGTAAAAGGTATGAAAAGGAGCTACCTTGTGTGTGACTGAATTATTACTACACCCTGCATCATCTCCACCATAGACTTCCAGGGACCCGTCTCACCTGTGGGAGACTTACCACCAAGCTGCCCCATAACATCCCCTGTGAAGACCCTTACTGCAGCGCTGGTACAATTACCAGGAACCACAGGTGGCGTCACAAACTACCTACTTAATAATCCCCTGTAAATATTCCCCCCATTGCACGACCGCCAGGGCCACGGACCGAGCCATCGCTACCAGTGACAACTCCCATAGATTTCCATGGGCTCGGTTCCGAGTACCCCATAGCCCTGGTATCCACAATTGTGGTGCGTGGTCGAGTCAACTTGGCGTCACGAACAGGATCCGAAACTTACAAGATTGTAAGCCCTGTGTGCCTAGATTGAACTGTTTGCTGTATGTTACTTTTGGCGCCAAAATACCGCCATTTTGCCGCCAAGTTGGCGCCCTGAGGCGCTGGTGAAGAAGGTGGGCGTACATTCGTGGGCGTGTACCCCCCTAAGGCGCGAAAGATATGGCCGCCCTCTCCAAGGCCTACTACAATGTGAGATCCAGCCCCACTGCTAAAGAAATACGCCTCCTCTTCATCCTCTATGCGAAGAGGAGGAGACGCAAATCCCGCCTCCACGGAAAGGACCAGAATGTTCCTGTTGGATACCACAGTGGTACCTGGAGCGAGATGGCGGAAGGACAGGAGAGTCAGTGCCCAGTACCGGAGGACTGTCTGCCTGTGCCGGAGCTGTCCCCAGATCGGGACACCGACCCCGCCATGATGGAGCTGCGGAGGGAGAACGCAGAGCTGAAGAAGAAGCTGCAGAATCGTGCAGATCTACAAGAGACGGAGAGACGCTGGCGCACCCAAACACAGCGGCTGCTGTGGGACGCCATGTTCTCTCCCACAAGTGAAATACCGTCTCTTGATACCCCTCTATCACTGGATTATCCAAAGGCCCTGATGAAAAAGGCTGCGGAGCGACTGGAGGCGGACACCAGATATGCTGTACCTGATCCCACCGATGGAGCGGTGGAGGCGAAGGAGGCTGAGGAGGTCCTGCCCGTTCCGGAATGTCAGCCAGGTCAGGAGGCCGCAGCGGATTGCCGTTCCCCGGCGGGGACACCGGAGGGTTCCTGCCCATCGTTGCCAGAAGTCAACTGGGACGAGATGGAGCGTATTGATGACATCACGTATGCCGTCCAGTGGGAAAGAGAGATGCAGTGTCGTGAAGAGGAGCAGCGACGCCGGCAGGAGGAAGAGCGGGAGGTGCAGCGGAACCGACAACGGCAGTATGAGCAGTTGGTCGCTGAAAAGGAGATGGTCCGCAACGACAAAGGTACCTTGCGGGAACCGCGGCGGCAGAGGTGTGTTACAGAGTTCCAGCTCCGCAAGGGCTGGGGCTTCATCAGAGAACCGGGCCTCTATGCAGGGGTCTTTGTCAGCCGTAGGGACGTCGAATCCCACCTGCCCATCGGTCACCCGGGAGGGACCTGATGAATGGGGACATTGTTAGTTACACCCGTCACTGGGGCATGAAGGGGTGGTATGCCCTGAATGTGTCCATCGTTAGTGACCCCGTCCCCGACGCCGATCCCGGGGCGTCCCAGTTCAGAGCGTCCACAGCACCAGGCCGTACTCCAGCATCGCCCCCTGCAGGCCCATCGCAATCTATGTCGCAATCGGCATCGCCTCCTGCTTACTCAACGCAAACAAAGTCGCAATCTGTACAGCAGCCCAAGTCTCAGCCAGCGCTGCCGCCTAAACCGCAAACTGCGACCAAAATAGTACCGCAAAATGTTGTGGCACCTGTAGCGACGCAATCGGCGTCTCACAAAGAAGAAGCACCCGGCGTGCCCCTAGCGGTTCGCACAAGGACTGTTGCAACCCAAACCCTGATAGCAGGTCACGACCTGTTTGTCATGCACTCTAAGGAGCATCGCATTGTTCCAGCCCCCGGGGTGGAAGGTGTAGTTGAAGTCAACAAAAGTGAAGACCGGTAGGATCCAGACAGGGGTCTACCGCATACAATAGTGTATAAAGTTGAAAAAGAAAGTTCGCATAATTGCACTTGAAATGTATGTAATGTTTACATAACTTGCAAATTGCACTTTATTATTGTTTATTGAAGTTTTACATATGGAGTAGAATACCCGGCTGGGTACCAGAAAGAAAAGTTAAGAAAAATGATGTTTACCAATTTTGCATAGTTTTACATATAGAATACCCTGGTTGGGTAAATACCGTGAGAAGTATAATGTGAGTTTCAGAAGTTACCAATATGTGTCTTTTATTATGTCATGGACTGAGAGGCTGAGGACTGTGCCAGCCCAGAACTTATCCTGTAAATAGTTGCGCTTCGGTGCATTGTCTTGGTTTTACACGAAGCCACTATTACACATCTACCTCTGAAGAAAAACCCGTATGGTGTGGCCTAGAGTGAGGTCTGCAGTCAGAGGTCCTGCAGCCCACCCGGGACCCACGTGGGAGGTTTTTGGTGCGGGTCCTCCACAAGTATCTTGTATATATGAACACGTTTGATGTTTTGATACTTTTGTATTTTCTTACTGTACATATTGTAACGTTCAAGAAATCCTCACCTCCCGGATGGAAGAGTTATAATGTTTATTGTTATTGCAAAACAAAATATTCTTTTTGTCTTTTACAGCCCGGGAGTGCTGTGTTTTACCAAGGGGGGATGTGTAGCCCAGCTTCGCAGGCACACATGAAAATCCAGGAAAGTGCACTGGAAGGTAACAGCCAAAGCTTGATATGCATTCACTCATGTCACTCACACTCTTTAGACACACCCATAGGGGTATATAAGTTTAGTGGGTGTCATCATAGTCGGAGTTTTGTTTCCTGTCTTCGGACAGAGGAGTCACCTTCCTGTCTTAGGACAGAGATTCAGTCAGTTAGCTCCGGGAGGCTCAGGAGTGAGTCATCCCTTGGATAGTTACCTGTCTGAGTTAGTCAGTCAGATTGGTTTCCTGCTGAGTTCAGAGCAAAGACTTCAGCCGCCTGTCCCAGGACAGTGAAGTTCAGTCGACAGAGGTCCTGGACTAGGAGAATACTGAGAGCTGCTCAGCGAGCCCAAACAGGGAATCTGTGATTCAACTTCTATGCAGCAGTGCTTATGTTAAGAGCGGAAAGCAGGGCGAAGGGCACAGTGGAGAAGACAGAACAGTGCCTTAGGTATTGGATTACCTGCACTAAATTACCGGTCACTGGGGACCGAAGCGTCACTATTGTTTCAAGCATAGTGACAAGAAAACCAGAGGCATCTGGACTATAGGTCGCAGAGTGCAGCCCAAAGCGTCAATACGTAACCGGAGTCAGGTGGAACAGGGACTTTGAGCCTGATCAGCAAAAGTAAGGACTTAGTTTCATCATTAGAAGGCTCCACCACAACGTTGGCCGGGCAGTACAGCTATTGAGACAGCTGGAGAATTTAGAGTTAACTTCGCTTCAGGCAAGTTGGACTCACATTATATGGAAGTTAAGGAGGCCTCTAACCTGCTCGGCTGCTACCTGAAAGTGCACTCTCCACCCCGACCAGCTTCCCGGGACCTGCTTGAACCATCATCAGTAAAAGGTATGAAAAGGAGCTACCTTGTGTGTGACTGAATTATTACTACACCCTGCATCATCTCCACCATAGACTTCCAGGGACCCGTCTCACCTGTGGGAGACTTACCACCAAGCTGCCCCATAACATCCCCTGTGAAGACCCTTACTGCAGCGCTGGTACAATTACCAGGAACCACAGGTGGCGTCACGAACTACCTACTTAATAATCCCCTGTAAATATTCCCCCATTGCACGACCGCCAGGGCCATGGACCGAGCCATCGCTACCAGTGACAACTCCCATAGATTTCCATGGGCTCGGTTCCGAGTACCCCATAGCCCTGGTATCCACAATTGTGGTGCGTGGTCGAGTCATATAGATAATAGATGATAGATAGATAATAGATAGATATTAGATAGATAGATAGATAGATAGATAGATGATAGATGGATAATAGATAGATAGATAATAGATGGATAATAGATGATAGATCATAGATCGATATTAGATAGATAGATAATAGATAGATAGATAGATAGATAGATAATAGATGGATAATAGATAGATAGATAATAGATAGATATTAGATAGATAGATAATAGATGATAGATAGATAATATATGGATAATAGATAGATAGATAGATAGATAGATAGTATAGATAGATAATAGATAGATAGATAATAGATGGATAATAGATAGATAGATGATAGATAATAGATAGATAGATAGATAAGATAGATAGATAGATAGATATGATAGATAGATTAGATAGATAGATAGATAGATAGATAGATAGATAGATAATGATAGATAGATAGATAGATAGATAGATAATAGATAGATAATAGATAGATAGATAGATAGATGATAGATAGATAGATAGATAGATAGATAGATAGATAGATAGATAGATAGATGATAATAGATAGATAGATAGATAGATAGATAGATAGATGGTAATAGATAGATAGATAGATAGATAGATAATAGATAGATAATATAGATAATAGATAGATAGATATGAATAGATAGATAGATAGATAGATAATAGAATAGATATAGATAATAGATGATAGTGATAATAGATAGATAGATAGATAGTAGTAATAGATAGATAGATAGATAAGATAGATAGATAGATAGATATAGATAGATAGAGTAAGATGGATAATAGAAGTAGATAGATAGATAGATAATAGATAGATAGATAGATAGATAGATAGATAGATAGATAGATAGATAGATAATAGATGGATAATAGATAGATAATAGATAGATAGATAATAGATAGATAGATATAGATAGATAGATAAAATAGAGATAGATAGATAGATAGATGATGATAGATAGATAGATAATAGATAGATGGACGCTCGGCCACTGGCAAAACAAAATAGAAATTAAAATGTGTTAAACTATTTAGTATAATTCGTTGATCTTCTTCCGTTGTGGAGAAATCTCCGGCACAGATTACTTACAGCCGGTTACATGGAGGGTTTCCCTGTGAGAAGCTAGAAAAAAGAAAGTTTGGTGTTAATGATTCAGATCAGTCGCTGCCCCTGAGGAGCTCGGCCCGGTGACTGGCAGAAGGTTACAGAAGACAATTGCACTAATATAACGAGCGCGCGCCACCATTACCAAGGAAAAAAAAACACCATAGATTACCATCCGCATGCAGGATATCGCATAAGTGCAGCATATAGTGAGCGCGCGCCACCGTGCATTACTGCGTGCACAGAATATCGCTGGGCTGCCCAATGCACCATGTGCACACTGCACGGTGACACTATATACAGTAAGACTGCCAGATGACTGGGCAGAGACCAGTGTAGCGGCTCAGGGTTTCCATTATGAAGAAAGCTGGGATGATACGAGACACAGTAAGACGCCGAGGGTCAAGGTCAAGGACATAATTTCATCTGCTGTTTATGGGCAGCTAAATGTTCAGGTTACCGGCCGTGGTAAATTTAAGAGACAAAACGAAGAATAAGAGAACAGATGGAGACTCAGAAGGTCTAGACAAAGGCCAGAAGGCAAAGGAATGATTAAAAGCTACAAATGTAGAAAACAAGCAATGCGGGAAGCAGAAATGTATCTACTCCACTGCAGATGTAGAGGAAGCAAATTGTGTCAACTTCCGTCCTTCCCTTCTCTACTTCCTTTCCTTCCTTCTATCATCAATCACTTCCTTCCCTCCCTTCTTTCCTTCCCTCCTTCCTTCAATTCCTTCCTTTCTCGATATCTTCCCTCATTTCCTCCCATCCATCCTTCCTTTTTTTCCTTCCCTCTCTTTGTTCCCTCTTTTCTTTCATTCCTTTCTCCATCCCTTCCTTCCCTCGCTTTTTTTCTCTTTCTTTCCTTCCTTCCCTCCCTTTTTCCTTCTTTTCGACCCTTTCATCCCACCCTCCCTAAGTTTCCTTCTTCCTTCCTATCTTCCGTCCCATAACTGCCGCCACTTCTTTCCCATTTTTTCATTGTCGTCCATCTTTTCTTCCCTTACATTGAGCGTTTGTCTTTTTCCATCCCTCTACTTCCCACTCTTTCCTTCTTGCTGTTTTCCGCTCTCCTTCCTGTCAAATTTTGATCCTTCTCACTATTACCTAATTGCTCCGATTCCTTTTTCCATACCTCTTTCTTTCCATTCATTCCTTTTCTCACTCCTTCCTTGGCTCTTCCCACCAATCCCTTCCTTTTGTTTTTTCTCTCCCCTTCATTCCTCACCTTTTCCCTTTCTTTCATGGTTTCTTGTCCTTCTTTGCTATCCACTTCCACCTCTCTCCTCTTATTGCCCCACTGTTCCTTCCTGTCATGTTGTGACACAACCCAAATGGTGGGTCAGTCAGCAGGCTGCGCAATGGGATGAAAAAGGGGGGAGGAAGGCCCTATCAATACGGAAATGAAGGAATGGTCACCTCCTGCTCAACCTGAGCCTGTCCCTGCACTCCCCTAACGCCCTAAGTGGGTCCTTCCCCCCACTGCCGTCAGGAACCTCGTTCCTCATTGTCACCTCACACTGCCCTGGCTAGTGCACTGGCCAGCAAGGGGCGCTAGCCTCACCACTGCAGATAGTAACACACAGAGGACAGGGACAAACACGAAAGGGACGAGGAAAAAAACCACACTTAGCTTCCAGACTGCGCGGCCAAGCTCCACACCGCAGATGACACCATAGCCAGACACCAAACTCCACTCAGTGTAGGATACGACACCAGGACCTCAAACAGCTGCTACACGCTGGCACCAGAGAGCTCCTCACACATCAGCTGGTTTCCAGAGAAACTATATCTCCAACAGTCAGCTGATGCATCAGATGACCATTTAAAGGATGGTGGGAGTGGTCACCACCCACATCATCTGACACAGCAGCACCGCAGTTACACCAGATTGCCAGCGGGGGGGGGAAAGGGTTTAGGTGGAAACTGACTTTAAACCCCGATGGTCCTGAAAGGAAAATAAATACTTTTAAAACAGAGTGGAACCAGAGCTGCCACGAATCCAAAAATGGATCGTGATACTTCCATTCTTTTACTTACTTTCCTTCTGCTCTTTCTTCCACCTTTCTCTTCCTTCCTCTTTGCCTCCATTCTTTCCCTCCCTTTCTTTCTGCTCTTTCTTCCACCGTTCTCTTCCTTCCTCTTTGCTTCCATTCTTTTTCTCCCTTTCCTTCTGCTCTTTCTTCCACGTTCTCTTCCTTCCTCTTTGCTTCCATTCTTTTTCTCCCTTTTTTCTGCTCTTTCTTCCCCATTCTCTTCCTTCCTTTTGCCTCCATTCTTCCCCCTTTCTGCTCTTTCTTTAACCGTTCTCTTCCTTCCTCTTTGCCTCCATTCTTTCTTCCCTTTCCTTCTGCTCTTTCTTCCACCGTTCTCTTCCTTCCTCTTTGCCTCCATTCTTTCCCTCCCTTTCTGCTCTTTCTTAACCGTTCTCTTCCTTCCTCTTTGCCTCCATTCTTTCCTTCCCTTTCCTTCTGCTCTTTCTTCCCCCATTCTCTTCCTTCCTCTTTGCCTCCATTCTTTCCCTCCCTTTCTGCTCTTTCTTTAACCGTTCTCTTCCTTCCTCTTTGCCTCCATTCTTTCCTTCCCTTTCCTTCTGCTCTTTCTTCCACCGTTCTCTTCCTTCCTCTTTGATTCCATTCTTTTCCTCCCTTTCCTCTGCTCTTTCTTCCACCTTTCTCTTCCTTCTTCTTTGCCTCCATTCTTTTCCTCCCTTTCCTCTGTGCTTTCTTCCACCGTTCTCTTCCTTCCTCTTTGCCTCCATTCTTTCCCTCCCTTTCTTTCTGCTCTTTCTTCCCCCATTCTCTTCCTTCCTCTTTGCCTCCATTCTTTCCCTCCCTTTCTTTCTGCTCTTTCTTCCCCCATTCTCTTCCTTCCTCTTTGCCTCCATTCTTTCCCTCCCTTTCTTTCTGCTCTTTCTTCCACCGT
This sequence comes from Oophaga sylvatica, assembly GCA_033576555.1. Classification (NCBI taxonomy): domain Eukaryota; kingdom Metazoa; phylum Chordata; class Amphibia; order Anura; family Dendrobatidae; genus Oophaga; species Oophaga sylvatica. The sequence continues at coordinate 3,890,747 of JARQOD010000006.1, forward strand.
TCTCTTCCTTCCTCTTTGCTTCCATTCTTTTCCTCCCTTTCCTTCTGCTCTTTCTTCCACCGTTCTCTTCCTTCCTCTTTGCTTCCATTCTTTTTCTCCCTTTCTTTCTGCTCTTTCTTCCCCCATTCTCTTCCTTCCTCTTTGCCTCCATTCTTTCCCTCCCTTTCTTTCTGCTCTTTCTTCCACCGTTCTCTTCCTTCCTCTTTGCTTCCATTCTTTTTCTCCCTTTCTTTCTGCTCTTTCTTCCCCCATTCTCTTCCTTCCTCTTTGCCTCCATTCTTTCCCTCCCTTTCTTTCTGCTCTTTCTTCCACCATTCTCTTCCTTCCTCTTGACCTCCATTCTTTCCCTCCCTTTCCTTCTGCTCTTTCTTCCACCGTTCTCTTCCTTCCTCTTTGATTCCATTATTTTCCTCCCTTTCCTCTGCTCTTTCTTCCACCTTTCTCTTCCTTCTTCTTTGCCTCCATTCTTTTCCTCCCTTTCCTCTGCTCTTTCTTCCACCGTTCTCTTCCTTCCTCTTTGATTCCATTCTTTTCCTCCCTTTCCTCTGCTCTTTCTTCCACCTTTCTCTTCCTTCTTCTTTGCCTCCATTTCTTCCACCGTTCTCTTCTTTCCTCTTTGCCTCCATTCTTTCCCTCCCTTTCCTTTTGTTCCTTCTTCCACCTTTCTCTTCCTTCCTCTTTGCCTCCATTCTTTTCCTCCCTCTCCTCTGCGCTTTCTTCCACCGTTCTCTTCCTTCCCGTTACTTTGTGTTAATCCCACATTTAGCTCATTGATGCTTCGGTGCTAAGTAACGACACTAATGATTTAATTTGAAGATTCACAAATGTTTTGCGCGTCTTGTACTTCTCAGAATGTGGGGTCTGTTTATCCAACACCCTGTGACTCGGGCGGGTTTACACGTCGTTATCACTGAATAATCAGAGTCTTAATCACTCTGTGAAGTCTATTAACACCTCCAGTCTAATTACCGTCTAAGGTAAGAACCCGGCCGTCTTCACGGTTCTGAGCGCCTTCCATTTCTTTACGGCTCCTCCTCAGCCGGGTCCCTGGGTCCAGTCCTCGTAGATTCCCATCGGGGGAGCCCTCCAGGATTCACAATATGTTCTTGAATAGCCAATTAACCTCGCTCCAGTTGTGAATGTAAAATGTCTCCGCGGTGTGTGAGAAATTGAAATCCAGACCTATCGGACGCCCAAAATTCAATTTTTTCAAGTTTACAATTTAATTGGATATTAACGACGTCTGAATTCCTGCAATTATTTTTGTTAAGATATTATAAAAAAAGGAGTGATCAGTTTTAATTAAAGGGTTTCTCTGCTTCGCACAATCCATTTTTGTTATTTCGCCTCTGACGCGCACCACATTGGTGGTACCAGGGCTATGGGGTACTCGGAACCGAGCCCATGGAAGTCTATGGGGAATGTCACTGGCAGCAGAGCTCGGTCCATGGCCCTGGCGGTCATGCAATGGGGTATATTTACAGGGGATTGTAGGTTAGTATAGTTCGTGACGCCACCTGTGGTTTCTGATCTGATTGACCAGCGCTGCAGGGTAGATCTCTGAGGGGATGTGATGGCAGCTAGGTGTTAGGTCCCCCACAGGTGGGACTGGTCCCTCAAAGTCTATGGTGGTGATGCAGGGTGCAGATAAGAATTCAGTCACAACAATGCAATCTCTTTCCATACCTTTACTTGTAGATGTTGCAGGTATGTCCCGGGAAGCTGGTTAGGTTGGAGAATGCACATTCAGGAGAACTGTTGAGCAGGTAGAGGCCTCCTTTATCCTTTTTCTGTGTGTGAGTACAACTTGCATAAAGTCAAGTGCAACTCTTTTAATAACAACTGCCCGGCCAATATTGTGGTGGAGCCTTCTATGTCTCTGATTATCAGATGTTGAGAGAACTAAGTCCTTACTTTTGCAGGGTCCTGCTCAAAGTCCCTGTTCTCCCTGACTCCGGTTACGTATCAGCGCTTAGGGCTACCTTCTGCGACTTGTAGTCCAGAAAGCCTCCGGTTTTCTTATTACTAGGCGTGAAGCACTAGCAACGCTTCGGACCCCGGTGTCCGGCTAATTTGAGTGAGGGTGATCTGTCCCTTTGTCACTCTTACTTCTCCACTCGCCCTTCGCCCTGCTCTCGCTCTTAACATAAGCACGTGTAGCAATCGTGCCAAGGTCAGATTTCCTTCAGTGCTCACTGACCTGTTCTCAGTTGGCTCTTTGATATAACTGCTGTAATTCCTTTCCTTCCTTCTTAGAACGCAGGCAGATTGTTCTGAGTAGCAGGTTAAGGGGTAGCTCTGACTAGGCTAGGATGATTCACTTCACCCGTACTAGCCTCCACTTTCTTGTCAGATGAGCTACACAAGCTCTGTGTGGGTTCAGTCTTCTCTCCTTTCCCTCCGTCTGTCTCTGACTGAAACAGAAACTAAACGGCACTGAACAGAATGTGCTCACTCCTCTCCTCCTGCACAGACTGACTAGAATGACTCACTATTGCTACGTCACACCACTAAATAGTCTGATATGCCTCTAGTGGCAATGCTGAGAAGTGTGCGTGAATGAATATCAAGCTTTACAGTTACCTTCCTGTGCATTTTCCAGGAGACATGTGTGCCTTGCGAAGCTGGGCCACACACCTCCAGCTGTGATTTTCAGGGAAATCGTGATGCAATTTCCTTACAGCGCCACCACAGGGGTAATGATGTATTACACCGCTCCCTTCCGGAATGGACGGGCCCTGCATTGAACCTTCGCTGCTCATGGCCGGAGTCACCCACTATATACAGCGATGCCACACAACCCTCAGATCTCAGGTCATGGCGCAGAGCTTGGTGCCAGCGCCTCCGGGGGTCATGGTGGCAGCCCACCAGTGCCGGAGCAGGATTCTCATTCACATCTATGTGTGGTGGGTCCAGCTGAAGCCGCAGGTCTCCGTCCTTCCCCCTTCTGCAGATTCATTGCCACTGCCCAGAGTTGATCTGAGTCAAAACACCGATGAATATTTCCACCATCTGAATGTGAACAAGAACGTCTCCATTCACCAACAGCAAGCAGAGATCTTCACATTGAAGATGGATAGACCCTTCACTATAAGGGTATACAAATAAAATATTGATGCCAATAAACCACGCCATTTTACTTGCAGTACCACTCCTGGCCACTCAGCCTGACGGCGCAATATTCATTTTCCGCTAAAATGAATGTGTCAGTAGGATCCACCCTCCTAATCCGTCTATAGCGGCATGTAGGTCGTAGGAAGCGGAATAACATGATACCTTGATAACTGCAATCCCGTGTCTTATACCACAGATTCCATGTTTTTCTTAAAGGGAAGCTGTCTTGTCCCCCATGCCCTCCAATCCGGCAGCATTCAGCTATGTGAGATTAAACCCCCTCCTAACCAGCCCTGTGTGACATAATTCAGATAGATAAATGCCTTAAAAAATCATTTATAATCTCCGCTTTCCCGGTGCTAATGAGGCCTTTCACTAATCGATGGGGCGCTAGTTCCCAGACTAGTCAGCCATCTCTCCATGTTATCACGCCATGTTAGCGCTAGCAGCATCATGGTCAGCGCATACAAATCTGCGCAGGTCACCGCTCATCCCAGCAGCGTCACGGCGTCTCTGAGCCCGGGTGTACGCTTCCGGGGATTAAAGACACGCACCGCGCATGTCCGCAAGTTCAGAAGATGGCTGCTGCTGGAGAAAGTGCCACACTGGGAAAGAAACATCACCACTATGACTTGGTGTCAATTAATCACAGTAATACTTTTTGGAGATAGATGATAGATAGATAGATAGATAGATAGATAGATAGATAGATAGATAGATAGATAGATAGATAGATAGATAGATAGATAGATAGATAGATAATAGATAGATAGATAGATAGATAGATAGATAGATAGATAGATAGATAGATAGATAGATAGATAGATAATAGATAGATAGATAGATAGATAGATAATAGATAGATAGATAGATAGATAGATAGATAGATAGATAGATAGATAGATAGATAGATAGATAGATAGATAGATAGATAGATGATAGATAATAGATAGATAGATAGATAGATAGATAGATAGATAGATAATAGATAGATAATAGATATTTAGATAGATAATAGATAGATAGATAGATAATAGATAGATAGATAGATAGATAGATAGATAGATAGATAGATAGATAGATAGATAGATAATAGATAGATAATAGATGTATAGATAATAGATAGATAATAGATAGAAACTAGATAGATAATGATAGATGATAGATAGATAATAGGTAGATAGATAATAGATAGATAGATAGATAATAGATAGATAATAGATAGATAGATAATAGATAGATAATAGATAGATAGATAATAGATAGATATAAAGATAGATAATAGATAGATAGATGGATAGATAATAGATAGATAGATAGATAGATAATAGATAGATAATAGATAGATAGATAATAGATAGATAGATGATAGATAATAGATAGATATATAGATAGATAATAGATAGATATAGATAGATGATAGATAATAGATATTTAGATAGATAGATAATAGATACATAATAGGTAGATGATAGATAATAGATAATAGGTAGATAGATAATAGATAGATACAATGCATAAGTAGACAGCTTTCTCTAGAACATGTCATGATCAGTATTATTTTGCCCGTGTTGTTCGGTCTCGGTACTTGATCCCATCATCCGCCTTATTTCGCATTCTGCGTGCCGCTCAGCAGTCTGGACTAGAGGCCGATGTCAGAAGATTGTGCGCATTAATGCGGAAACACACAACATTCATTTCCCATTCATTTACCAGAGCCAGATGATAAAATAATGGGAGAATGTGACCTTGTGCAGACGGCTAATATGTGACACACTGCATGTCAGCCCACAGTGGAGAACAAAAAAGAACTGCCCTGAATGGGGCGAATCTACGAGGACATCACATATCAGGAGACCTATGGAGATTATGTGTGGGGAGTGTCAAAGATCACAGCCAGGGGGTCACTATCAGCTCTCTGCTGCCCCCTATCATCCAGACAATACGCAATTGACCGACAATTAATGGGGGAGTGTCACGCTGTCTAATGATATGTATACAATGTCAGTAAACTATTAATACAGGAACAACACTCTATACAACAACTAGTATAGCAACATCAGCATGTAAGTATAGAATAGATTTACCTGACATGATATCTGCTGAACTCAGGGTTAATGTTGAGGACTTGATGAGCTGAAACAGGAAAGAGGTGGACCGGGATCTAACCTGACCCTAAACTGGGGTCCTAACTAATCCCACACCTTGGAGGTACTGATAATGGTTCAGAAGTCCAAGTCTCCAACCTAACCCTGTCTCCTATCAGACCCTGAACCCTGTAATCAGTCCTAAGAAGGATCCTGACTACCACCAAAGGGATATGGGCTGATCTTAGCTAAATACACAGATTAGACATATAAGACAGACAGGATAGCACTCGCTTGCATACACACTCAAACACCAAAGGAACATAAATGGTCTGGGAAATAAACTCTAACCAAGTTGAGCTTAGAACAACTAAGGAGCTCACAACTAAAGTCTATACAGATTCATTCCTATCTGTGGTCTGCATGAAGGTTTCACTGGCAACTCCCCAAGCAGACAACCAGGAATTTAAAGGAAACCAATCAACAAATAATCAATTGCAGCCGGGAGAAACTGCACCCAGTCCCAGCACCGAGCACAGACAGAATTAACTCCCTAGCTGCCAAACACAAAGAAACAGCAGATCAGCTGTGAGAAGTCAAAATGTGCAACCGCGACGATCTTCGTGGCAATGCACACATGACAGTACCCCCCCTTCTACGAGGGGCCTCCGGACCCTCAGGGCCAGGCCTGCCCGGGTGAGTTCTGTGGAAGGTCCGAACCAAACGATCTGCGTTAACATCAGACGCAGGGACCCACGTCCTCTCCTCTGGACCATACCCCTTCCAATGCACCAATTACTGAAGGGACCGGCGATTCAGACGTGAGTCAATGATCTTTGATACTTGAAATTCCAAGTTACCATTGACCAACACAGGAGGAGGAGGTAGAGGTGACGGTATGACTGGTGCCACATACCTTTTAAGTAATGACTTGTGGAACACATTATGAATTTTAAACGTAGGAGGGAGGTCCAGACGAAATGCCACAGGATTAATTATGGAACTGATCCTGTACGGCCCGATGAATCTGGGACCCAGTTTCCAGGAGGGCACCTTAAGTTTTATATTCCTGGTAGACAACCATACCAGATCGTTCACATTCAGATCTGGACCAGAAACTCTCCTCCTATCAGCCATACGTTTGTAACGGTTCCCCATCGCACTCAGATTATTCAATACACCTCTCCACACAGAAGCAAGTGACGACGAGAAACGCTCCTCCTCAGGAACCCCAGAAGGGCCCCCCCCATTGAAAGTACAAAACTGGGGATGAAAACCATATGCCCCAAAAAACGGGGACTTACCAGTGGACTCGCTCCGCCTGTTGTTAAGAGCGAACTCTGCCAGAGGCAAGAAAGAAGACCAGTCCTCTTGGTTCTCTGAAACAAAACACCGGAGATATGTCTCTAAGCTCTGATTCAGACGCTCTGTCTGACCATTGGTCTGCGGATGAAAAGCCGAGGAAAATGACAATTGCATCCCCCGACGTAAACAAAATGCCCTCCAAAATTTGGACACAAACTGAGACCCCCTATCTGACACCACATCAGAAGGCAACCCATGAAGTCTCACAATTCCCCAATGAACACCTGCGCCAGAGTTTTAGCATTAGGGAGTGCAGGAAGAGCAACGAAATGTGCCATCTTACTGAACCTGTCAACAACCACCAGTATGACAGTATTCCCTGACGACGGAGGAAGGTCCGTAATGAAGTCCATAGATAAATGAGTCCATGGACGCTCCGGAAGTTTCAAGGGTAAAAGGGTCCCAGACGGACGGGTATGAGGGGTTTTAGAGCGAGCACACACCCCACATGACGCGACAAAAGTTATAACATCTTTATTAGCATTAGGCCACCAAAACCGGCGAGAAAGGAGATCTAAAGTAGCCTTACTCCCTGGATGTCCTGCTAGAGCAGAATTATGATGTGGCTCAATAACCTTTTGTCTCAACAGATTTGGGACAAACAGTCTCCCTGGAGGTCCTGCAGGGGCGTCCCCCTGAGCCTCTAACACCTCCTCCTCAAGCTCAGAAAATACAGCCGACACTACCACCCCCTCCTGAAGGATAGGAATCGGGTCATCCATTTTCCCGGCCCCTGGGAAACTGCGAGACAAGGCATCAGCCTTTACATTCTTAGACCCGGGTGATAAGTGACGACAAAATTAAACCTGGTAAAAAACAACGACCATCGAGCTTGTCTGGAATTCAGACGCTTAGCGGATTCCAAATACAACAGGTTCTTGTGATCAGTAATAACGGTAACCGGGTGGACTGCCCCCTCCAAAAAGTGACGCCATTCTTCAAAAGCTAACTTAATGGCCAAAAGTTCCCTATTGCCGATATCATAATTCCTTTCGGCGGACGACAATTTCTTAGAAAAGAAAGCGCACAGATGCCATTTACCAGGGGACGGACCCTGGGACAATATAGCACCCACCCCTACGTCAGACGCATCCACCTCCACAATGAACGGCTGAGATGCATCTGGTTGGATGGGTGCCGAAGCAAAACATTTCTTCAAAGAGGAAAAGGCTTGGCAAGCTTTGTCCGACCATTTAGAAAAATCCGTCCCTTTTCTTGTCATGTCAGTGAGAGGTTTGACGACAGATGAGAAATTACAAATAAATTTCCGGTAGTAGTTAGCAAACCCCAAAAAACGCTGCAGAGCCTTAAGATCCCCTGGCTGATCCCATTCAAGCACTGCTTTCACCTTTTCAGGGTCCATACGGAAACCGGAGGCTGACACCAAAAAAAACAAAAACTGAAGTTCCTGTACGGCAAATACACACTTCTCCAGTTTGGCGTATAGTTTATTGTCTCGCAAGATCTGCAACACCTGTCTCACATGCTCCTGGTGAGACACAAGATCTGGTGAGTAAATTAAAATGTCGTCCAAATATACGACCACAAACAGCCCCACCAGATGACGAAAAATGTCATTAACAAAATGTTGGAATACTGCTGGTGCAGTAGTCAGACCAAAAGGCATGACAAGGTTCTCATAATGTCCCTCCGGCGTGTTAAACGCCGTTTTCCACTCATCCCTCTTTTATCCTAATCAGATCATACGCCCCCCTGAGATCCAATTTAGAGAACCATTTGGCGCCAACAATTTGATTGAAGAGATCAGGAACAAGAGGGAGTGGATACGGATCTCGAACAGTAATCCGATTAAGTTCGCGGAAATCCAAGCAAGGGCGTAGGCCTCCATCTTTCTTCTTCACAAAGAAGAACCCCGCGGCTACTGGGGAAGATGAAGGTCTAATATGCCCTTTGGCCAGACTTTCAGAAATATAATCTTTCATAGCCTGCCTCTCAGGACCAGAAAGGTTATATAACCTAGCTTTAGGCAACTTAGCACCAGGAAGGAGATTAATAGAGCAGTCATACACGCGATGAGGAGGCAACTCCTGACACCCTCCTCAGAGAAAACATCCCCAAAATCCTCCAAAAAAGGAGGCAATGTACTAGGCACGACCGCACTGATGACTGTGTTCATGCAGTTGCTTTTGCAAAACTCACCCATTGGCTTATTTCTCTGGACTGCCAATTAATCACAGGGTTATGTTTAACCAACCAAGGAAGTCCCAACACAATGGGAGTAGGTAGACCCTCCAACACATAACAAGATAATTGTTCCCTATGTATTGCCCCTACCCGAAGGTCAATGTTATGAACCTCATGAACAAAGCTACCTTGGCGAGAGGCCTGGCGTCAATGGAGAATATAGGGATCGGTTTGACCAATACACTCAGATGCATACCTTGAGCCTGAGCAAACTGAGCGTCAACCAGATTAGCCCGGAACCACTATCAAGAAGAACAGACAATCTCTCCACTCTCGTACCAACCACCACCTCCACTGGTACAAGGAACTGAGAAGAACTGGCGGATGAAATACATACTCCCAGGTTGTCGTCCACCACACAACCTGGGATTAACAGTTTTCCGGCGACTTTTGGCTCAACAAGGCACGGGATGGACATTCTCCAACAAAATGTCCCTCTTTCCCGCAGAAAAAACATCTTCTAGTCCTGCGGCGTACCGCCAATCCCCTCCTACGAAATGATGTCCCTCCCAACTGCATAGGCTCATCCGAACAGACAAGGGGAACCTCAACATAAGGGACTTTAGTGGTAGGTGGAGAAAACAACAGGGAGTGGGGTTACCTCACCCCTCTCCCGAAGCCGTCTATCAGTACGGATAGCTAAGGCCATAGCAGCCTCCAGTGAATGAGGAGACTCATACTGAGCCAAAACGTCTTTTAATTTATCAGAAAGCCCATGACAAAACTGGCTCCTAAGAGCTGGGTCATTCCACTGAGTATCTGTGGCCCATCTACGAAACTCAGAAGCAAATTCCTCTGCAGGACGATCTCCCTGCTGTATCTTACGTAATTTTGTCTCAGCAAGAGAGACCCGATCTGGGTCATCATATACCAATCCCAGGGCAGTAAAAAATTGATCTACAGACAGTAGAGCCGGGGATCCGGAGGAAGGGAAAATGCCCAGGATTGAGGGTCCCCTTGCAGAAGTGAGATAACAATTCCCACTCTCTGCTCATCATCCCTGATGATCGAGGCCGAAGCCGAAAATACAATTTACATGCCTCCCGGAAGGTGAAAAATTTGTCTCGCCCACCAGTGAACCTGACCGGGAGAGCTACTTTAGGTTCAACTCTGGTTTGCTCCAGGGGAGACAAAACTTTGGACTTAATGTCCGTCAGCTCCATGGATAATCCCTGCAACTGCAGAGCCAGCTGGGCTACTGGATCCATGGTAACTGGAGATAATTTTTATGGCCAGTGAAAATGTCACGCTGTCTAATGATATGTATACAATGTCAGTAAACTATTAATACAGGAACAACACTCTATACAACAACTAGTATAGCAACATCAGCATGTAAGTATAGAATAGATTTACCTGACACGATATCTGCTGAACTCAGGGTTAATCTTGAGGACTTGATGAGCTGAAACAGGAAAGAGGTGGACCGGGATCTAACCTGACCCTAAACTGGGGTCCTAACTAATCCCACACCTTGGAGGTACTGATAATGGTTCAGAGGTCCAAGTCTCCAACCTAACCCTGTCTCCTATCAGACCCTGAACCCTGTAATCAGTCCTAAGAAGGATCCTGACTACCACCAAAGGGATATGGGCTGATCTCAGCTAAATACACAGATTAGACATATAAGACAGACAGGATAACACTCGCTTGCATACACACTCAAACACCAAAGGAACATAAATGGTCTGGGAAATAAACTCTAACCAAGTTGAGCTTAGAACAACTAAGGAGCTCACAACTAAAGTCTATACAGATTCATTCCTATCTGTGGTCTGCATGAAGGTTTCACTGGCAACTCCCCAAGCAGACAACCAGGAATTTAAAGGAAACCAATCAACAAATAATCAATTGCAGCCGGGAGAAACTGCACCCAGTCCCAGCACCGAGCACAGACAGAATTAACTCCCTAGCTGCCAAACACAAAGAAACAGCAGATCAGCTGTGAGAAGTCAAAATGTGCAACCGCGACGATCTTCGTGGCAATGCACACATGACAGGGAGGCCGCAGGCTGCTTCCACTAAGGCCAGTTATTGGGAAACTATCACTCAGCATATGGTACATACACCTCCGATTCCAACGCATGGAATATGTGTGCAATAACCCAAGAACTACTCACTGCCGCCACCAGTCGTTTATACAGGCTAAAAAAAGGGGGAAGCCAGCGCCGCACATGATCAGCATGAAATAATTTAAGTGCAACTGCACATGTATATTCTAACTGTTTTTTAAAATTGAGACATTTAGCAAATAATTGATCAATTCTTTGAGCTACCCCGCCACGACAAGGCATTCTCATATGGGGCAGTACCTACTCTACGTTTTTTATTATTTATTTTCACTGTGCCATTGCGGCCTCCTGAATTATTAAAAGCATAACTGCAAAAAAACTGAAAAAGCAGGACTGCAAAAACTGTAATGCAATGGCACAGTGAAAATGAAAAACGTAGAGTAGGTACTGCCCCATATGAGAATGCCTTGTCGTGGCGGGGTAGCTCAAAGAATTGATCAATTGTTTGCTAAATGTCTCAATTTTAAAAAACAGTTAGAATATACATGTGCAGTTGCACTTAAATTATTTCATGCTGATCATGTGCGGCGCTGGCTTCCCCCCTTTTTTTTACTTGTATTGGTAAGTGGCTGACCACCACTAGTTGCCGTGCGCGCGCGGGTCATGCATGTTATTTTATCTGTTTTTTTTCTTTCTTATAATTGATTTAGGCTGCTGTACACACATACAGCAGCCCTGCCCTGCCCCAGGCTATATGTAATTGTGCACCTGTGCCTGTGCTGTTTCACTCTTTATCTGTGGCTGCTGGTTTGGCGTATGTGGAGGTCAGATCTGAAATGTCCATCCCTGGACCTGGTCGGCCTTTACCTGCATCCGTCTTACTGGCACCATGGGGGTGATTCAGCAATGCTTCAGGTACTTTTGCAGTTTTTGCAGTCCTGCTTTTACAGTTTTTTTGCAGTTATGCTTTTAATAATTCAGGAGGCCGCAATGGCACAGTGAAAATGAAAAACGTAGAGTAGGTACTGCCCCATATGAGAATGCCTTGTCGTGGCGGGGTAGCTCAAAGAATTGATCAATTGTTTGCTAAATGTCTCAATTTTAAAAAACAGTTAGAATATACATGTGCAGTTGCACTTAAATTATTTCATGCTGATCATGTGCGGCGCTGGCTTCCCCCCTTTTTTTTGTTTATACAGGCTCACTGGAAGCTGATTTCTGATAACGTATGGATTCGGGGTGCGGTTTACAGAGCAAAAGGAACATTTTATATTTAATCCAGAATTATAGACAGTGTTTATAAAATATACACAAAAGATTTACAAAGGGGACAAACAATACAGTATATACAATTACAGAAAATAAAGAGAATAAATAAAATAAAGTTATTAATCCTGTCGTCACAGCAATGGCTTCAGATTTATGAAGGTAGGCACTCCAGGAAGATGGGCAGCACCACAGTGAACTGTGCCAAGTACTGATGACGCCCAAAAGTTGGCATTTACCATTTATTAGTTCCTAAGTTACACCCACACACCTCCCCTTGATGACTCCTACCAGGGTTGGACATAGGACGTGGTTTCAGAAAATTATGAGATTCCCTGCGTTGATGATATATTTGCGCCTGAGAGTCGCAGGTGCTCGATATCGACGTCATAGTTTTTTATCATGATTTTATCTTTACATAGAGACCAAATATGACAGGTGTAGCCTCATCTATCAGGCCATATTCAGTTGAAGGGATTCTGGTCATCACTCAGTGACGTGAAACAATGCTTTGCATTAGTCTCTTCATCCTGTTTCTGAAAATATGATTTTCCTATCTATTGGATCAACGCAGTTCATGCAAACCTCCATTATTAATTTCTAATAAACAGACAAAGATCCAGGAGAGCTTTATGTTTTTTCAAAGTCTTATCTATGTCATAAATCTGCTCCACATTCCTGAAGCCCAGCCTCACATCTGTTAGCCATTAGGAGTTTTCTTTGATTACCAAATTAAAAAGGTGGTGGGATATCAGGAGATTAGGGCAGAGATGTATGGAGAGGACAGGTTTTATACTGGAGATTATGTGGGGGAGGTATCAGGAGATTAGGGCAGAGATGTATGGAGAGGTCAGGTTATATACTGGAGATTATGTGTGTGGGGATGTATCAGGAGATTAGGCAGAGATGTATGGAGAGGACAGGTTATATACTGGAGATTATGTGTGGGGGGGTATCAGGAGATTAGGACAGAGATTATGGAGAGGACAGGTTATATACTGGGATTATGTGTGGGGCGGTATCAGGAGATTAGGACAGAGATGTATGGAGAGGACAGGTTATATACTGGGGATTATGTGTGGGGAGGTATCAGGAGATTAGGGCAGAGATGTATGGAGAGGACGGTTATATACTGGGGATTATGTGTGGGGAGGTATCAGGAGATTAGGGCAGAGATGTATGGAGAGGACAGGTTATATACTGGAGATTATGATGGGGAGGTATCAGGAGATTAGGGCAGAGATGTATGGAGAGGACAGGTTATATACTGGAGATTATGTGTGGGGAGTATCAGGAGATTAGGGCAGAGATGTATGGAGAGGACGGTTATATACTGGAGATTATGTGTGGGGAGGTATCAGGAGATTAGGACAGAGATGTATGGAGAGGACAGGTTATATACTGGAGATTATGTGTGGGGAGGTATCAGGAGATTAGGGCAGAGATGTATGGAGAGGACGGTTATATACTGGAGATTATGTGTGGGGAGGTATCAGGAGATTAGGGCAGAGATGTATGGAGAGGACAGGTTATATACTGGAGATTATGGTGGGGAGGTATCAGGAGATTAGGGCAGAGATGTATGGAGAGGACAGGTTATATACTGGAGATTATGTGTGGGGAGGATATCAGGAGATTAGGGCAGAGATGTATGGAGAGGACGGTTATATACTAGAGATTATGTGTGGGGAGGTATCAGGAGATTAGGACAGAGATGTATGGAGAGGACAGGTTATATACTGGGGATTATGTGTGGGGAGGCATCAGGAGATTAGGGCAGAGATGTATGGAGAGGACGGGTTATATACTGGAGATTATGTGTGGGGAGGTATCAGGAGATTAGGGCAGAGATGTGTGGAGAGGACGGTTATATACTGGAGATTATGTGTGGGGAGTATCAGGAGATTAGGGCAGAGATGTATGGAGAGGACAGGTTATATACTGGAGATTATGTGTGTGGAAGATATCAGGAGATTAGGGCAGAGATGTATGGAGAGGACAGGTTATATACTGGAGATTATGTGTGGGAGGTATCAGGAGATTAGGGCAGAGATGTATGGAGAAGACAGGTTATATACTGGAGATTATGTGTGGGGAGGTATCAGGAGATTAGGCAGAGATGTATGGAGAGGACAGTTATATACTGGAGTATTATGTGTGGGGAGGTATCAGGAGATTAGGTCAGAGATGTATGGAGAGGACAGTTATTACTGGATATGATGTGTGGGGAGGTATCAGGAGATTAGGGCAGAGATGTATGGAGAGGACAGGTTATATACTGGAGATTATGTGTGAGGAGGTATCAGGAGATTAGGGCAGAGATGTGTGGAGAGGACAGGTTATATACTGGAGATTATGTGTGTGGAGGTATCAGGAGATTAGGGCAGAGATGTATGGAGAGGACAGGTTATATACTGGAGATTATGTGTGGGGCGGTATCAGGAGATTAGGGCAGAGATGTATGGAGAGGACAGGTTATATACTGGGGATTATGTGTGAGGAGGTATCAGGAGATTAGGGCAGAGATGTATGGAGAGGACGGGTTATATACTGGGGATTATGTGTGAGGAGGTATCAGGAGATTATGGCAGAGATGTGTGGAGCGGACAGGTTATATACTGGGGATTATGTGTGTGGAGGTATCAGGAGATTAGGGCAGAGATGTATGGAGAGGACAGGTTATATACTGGAGATTATGTGTGGGGCGGTATCAGGAGATTAGGGCAGAGATGTATGGAGAGGACGGGTTATATACTGGGGATTATGTGTGGGGCGGTATCAGGAGATTAGGGCAGAGATGTATGGAGAGGACGGGTTATATACTGGGGATTATGTGTGAAGAGGTATCAGGAGATTAGGGCAGAGATGTATGGAGAGGACGGGTTATATACTGGGGATTATGTGTGTGGAGATATCAGTAGATTAGGGCAGAGATGTGTGGAGAGGACAGGTTATATACTGGGGATTATGTGTGAGGAGGTATCAGGAGATTAGGGCAGAGATGTATGGAGAGGACGGGTTATACACTGGAGATTATGTGTGGAGAGGTATCAGGAGATTAGGGCAGAGATGTATGGAGAGGACGGGTTATATACTGGGGATTATGTGTGGGGAGGTATCAGGAGATTAGGGCAGAGATGTATGGAGAGGACAGGTTATATACTGGAGATTATATGTGGAGGTATCAGGAGATTAGGGCAGAGATGTATGGAGAGGACAGGTTATATACTGGAGATTATGTGTGGAGGTATCAGGAGATTAGGACAGAGATGTATGTGAGTCGCCCTCCAGAGCAATGGGAACTGGGATCTGAGCCTATAGACTACAATGGGGGGATGTCACGGTGACACAGCTCAGTCCGTGGCTCTGGTGCTTATCCTTTTAACCCCTTCAAGACCCAGCCTATTTTGACCTTAAAGACCTTGCCATTTTTTGCAATTCTGACCAATGTCCCTTTATGAGGTAATAACTCAGGAACGCTTCAACGGATCCTAGCGATTCTGAGATTGTTTTTTCGTGACATATTGGGCTTCATGTTAGTGGTAAATTTAGGTTGATAATTTTTGTGTTTATTTGTGAAAAAAATGGAAATTTGGCGAAAATTTTGAAAATTTCGCAGTTTTCAAATTTTGAATTTTTATTCTGTTAAACCATAGAGTTATGTGGCACAAAATAGTTAATAAATAACATTTCCCACATGTCTACTTTACATCAGCACAATTTTGGGAACCAAATTTTTTTTTGTTAGGAAGTTGTAAGGGTTAAAAGTTGACCAGCGATTTCTCATTTTTACAGCAAAATTTACAAAACCATTTTTTTTAGGGACCACCTCACATTTGAAGTCACTTTGAGGGGTCTATATGGCAGAAAATACCCAAAAGTGACACCTTTATAAAAACTGCACCCCTCAAGCTACTCAAAACTACATTCAAGAAGATTATTAACCCTTCAGGTGCTTCACAGGAACTAAAGCAACGTGGAAGGAAAAAATGGACATTTTAATTTTTCCAACAAAAATTTTCTTTTAGCATCATTTTTTTCATTTTTACATGGGCAACAGGATAAAATGGATCCTAAAATTTGTTGAGCAATTTCTCCTGAGTACACAGATACCTCATATGTGGTCATAAACCACTGTATGGGCGCACGGCAAGGCTCAGAAGGGAAGGAGCACCATTTGACTTTTGAATGGAAAATATGCTGGAATATTTAGCGGTTGCCATGTTGCATTTGGAGAGTCCCTGTGTGCCTAAACATTGGAGCTCCCCACAAGTTACCCCATTTTGGAAACTAGACACCGTAAGGAACTTATCTAGATGCTTAGTGATCACTTTGAACCCCCAGATGCTTCACAAATTGATCTGTAAAAAAAAGAAAGTACTTTTTTTTCACAAAAATTTTCTTTTAGCCTCAGTTTTTTCATTTTCACATGGGCAACAGTATAAATTGGATCCTAAAATTTGTTGGGCAATTTCTCCTGAGTACACAGATACCTCATATGTGGTCATAAACCATTGTTTGGGCGCACGGCAGAGCTCAGAAGGGAAGGAGCGCCATTTGACTTTTTGAATGGAAAATATGCTGGAATATTTAGCGGTTGCCATGTCGCATTTGGAGAGTCCCTGTGTGCCTAAACATTGGAGCTCCCCCACAAGTGACCCCATTTTGGAAACTAGACCCCCTAAGGAACTTATCTAGATGCATAGTGAGCACTTTGAACCCCCAGGTGCTTCACAAATTGATCCTTAAAAAAAAGAAAGTACTTTTTTTTCACAAAAAAATTCTTTTAGCCTCAGTTTTTTTCATTTTAACATGGGCAACAGTATAAATTGGATCCTAAAATTTGTTGGGCAATTTCTCCTGAGTACACAGATACCTCATATGTGGTCATAAACCACTGTATGGGCGCACGGCAGGGCTCAGAAGGGAAGGAGCGCCATTTGACTTTTTGAATGGAAAATATGCTGGAATATTTAGCGGTTGCCATGTCGCATTTGGAGAGTCCCTGTGTGCCTAAACATTGGAGCTCCCCCACAAGTGACCCCATTTTGGAAACTAGACCCCTAAGGAACTTATCTAGATGCATAGTGAGCACTTTGAACCCCCAGGTGCTTCACAAATTGATCCTTAAAAAAAAGAAAGTACTTTTTTTTCACAAAAAAATTCTTTTAGCCTCAGTTTTTTTCATTTTTACATGGGCAACAGTATAAATTGGATCCTAAAATTTGTTGGGCAATTTCTCCTGAGTACACAGATACCTCATATGTGGTCATAAACCACTGTATGGGCGCACGGCAGGGCTCAGAAGGGAAGGAGCGCCATTTGACTTTTTGAATGGAAAATATGCTGGAATATTTAGCGGTTGCCATGTCGCATTTGGAGAGTCCCTGTGTGCCTAAACATTGGAGCTCCCCACAAGTGACCCCATTTTGGAAACTAGACCCCCTAAGGAACTTATCTAGATGCATAGTGAGCACTTTGAACCCCCAGGTGCTTCACAAATTGATCCTTAAAAAAAGAAAGTACTTTTTTTTCACAAAAAATTTCTTTTAGCCTCAGTTTTTTTCATTTTCACATGGGCAACAGTATAAATTGGATCCTAAAATGTGGTGGGCAATTTCTCCTGAGTACACAGATACCTCATATGTGGTCATAAACCACTGTTTGGGTGCACGGCAGGGCTCAGAAGGGAAGGAGCGCCATTTGACTTTTTGAATGGAAAATATGCTGGAATATTTAGCGGTTGCCATGTCGCATTTGGAGAGTCCCTGTGTGCCTAAACATTGGAGCTCCCCCACAAGTGACCCCATTTTGGAAACTAGACCCCCTAAGGAACTTATCTAGATGCATAGTGAGCACTTTGAACCCCCAAGTGCTTCACAAATTGATCCTTAAAAAAAAAGAAAGTACTTTTTTTTCACAAAAATTTTCTTTTAGCCTCAGTTTTTTTCATTTTCACAAGGGCAACAGGATAAATTGGATCCTAAAATTTGTTGGGCAATTTCTCCTGAGTACACAGATATCTCATATGTGGTCATAAACCACTGTTTGGGCGCACGGCAGGGCTCAGAAGGGAAGGAGCGCCATTTGACTTTTTGAATGGAAAATATGCTTGAATATTTAGCGGTTGCCATGTCGCATTTGGACAGTTCCTGTGTGCCTAAACATTGGAGCTCCCCCACAAGTGACCCCATTTTGGAAACTAGATGCTCTAAGGAACTTATCTAGATGCATAGTGAGCACTTTGAACCCCCAGGTGCTTCACAGAAGTTTATAACGCAGAGCCGTGAAAATAAAAAATCATTTTTTTTCTCAAAAAATGATTTTTTAGCCCACTATTTTTTATTTTCACAATGGTTACAGGAGAAATTGGACCCCAAAAGTTGTTGTCCAGTTTTTCCTGAGTACGCTAGTACCCCATATGTGGGGGGGAACCACTGTTTGGGCACACGTCAGGGCTCGGAAGGGATGTAGTGACGCTTTGAAATGCCGACTTGATGGAATGGTCTGCGGGCATCTTGTTACGTTTGCAGAGCCCATGATGTGCCTAAACAGTAGAAACCCCCCCAAGTGACCCTATTTTGGAAACTAGACCCCGCAAAGAAGTTATCTAGATGTGTGGTGAGCACTTTGAACCCCCAAGGGCTACACAGAAGTTTATAACGCCCGGGCATGAAAATAAAAAAATCATATTTTTTCCACAATCAGGATCTTTTGTCCCCAATTTTTTTTATTTTCCCAAGGGTAACATGAGAAATTAGACACCAAAAGTTGTTTGTCCTGAGTACGCTGATACCCCATATGTGGGAGAAAGCTACTGTATGGGCACACGTCGGGGCTCGGATGGGAAGTAGTGACGTTTTGAAATGCCCACTTGATGGAATGGTCTTCGGGCGTCATGTTACATTTGCAGAGTCCCTGATGTGCCTAAACAGTAGAAACTCCCCACAAGTGACCCCATTTTGGAAACTAGATCCCCTAAGGAACTCCTATAGATGTGTGATAAGCACTTTGAATCTCCAAGTCCTTCACAGAAGTTTATAACGCAGAGCCGTGAAAATATAAAATCATTTTTTTTCCACAAAAATAATTTTTTAGTCCCCAATTTTTTTTCCCAATGTTAACAGGAGAAATTAGAACCCCCAAAGTTGTTGTGCAATTTTTCCCGAGTACGCTGATACCCCATATGTGGGGATAAACCACTGTTGGGCATACGTCGGGGCTTGGAATAAAGGGAGCACTGTTTGACTTTTTGAACGCAAAATTTGCAGGAATCAATGGTGGCGCCATGTCGCGTATGGAGACCCCCTGATGTGCCTAAATAGTGGAAATCCCTCAATTCTAACTCCAACCCTAACCCTAACACACCCCTAACCCCAACCCTAACCCCTACACACACCTAACCCTAATACAAACCCTAACCATAACCCTAACCCAACACACCCCTAACCCTAATCCCAACTCTAACCATAAACCTAACCACAAGCCTAACCCTAATTCCAACCCTAACCCAAATTCCAGCCCTAACCCTAATTCTAACCTTAACCCTAATGCTAACCCTAACCCTAAGGCTTGGTTCATATTGCGTTTTACCAGCCCGTTCAACACGTAGTGTTGACCGGCTGGTAACGGTATAGCATAACGCGATCGCGTTATGCTATACCCGCTAGCGCAGATGAATCAGCAGATGATTCATATGTGCTAGCGGTGACGGAGCCCAGACGCTGCAGCCCGTGTCCGAGGCTCCTTCACTGAATGACGGCACGTCGCGAGGATCCCCAGCAATATCCGCCGCGGATCAGCAGCAATATCCGCCGCGGATCAGCAGCAATATCCGCCGCGGACCAGCAGCAATATCTGCCGCGGATCCGCAGCAGAATCAGCCGCGGATCAGCAGCAAAATCCGCCGCGGATCAGCAGCAACATCCGCCGCGGATCCGCAGCAAAATCCGCCGCGGATCAGCAGCAATATCCTCCGCGGATCAGCAGCAATATCCGCCGCGGATCCGCAGCAAAATCAGCCGCGGATCCGCAGCAAAATCCGCCGCGGATCCGCAGCAAAATCCGCCGCGGATCAGCAGCAAAATCCGCCGCGGATCAGCAGCAAAATCCGCCGCGGATCCGCAGCAATATCCGCCGCGGATCCGCAGCAAAATCAGCTGCGGATCAGCAGCAAAATCCGCTAGGAAAAAAAAAAAATTCTTTATTTTTTTATTTGTCCCTACCTATGATAAAGGGGGGGTTCATTTACTTTTTTTTATTTTGATCACTGTGACAGTTTATCACAGTGATCAAAATAAATTTTTGAACACTGGGGGGCGCACTGCGCATGCGCCGGACGGCGGGCGCACTGCGCATGCGCCCGCCATTTTCCAAGATGGCGGCGCCCATGAAGAAGCCCGGGCGGACGCCGGGACCGATCCAGGGACATCGGTGGATCGGGAGAGGTGAGTAGGGGGGTCGGAAGGTTAGGGGGGGGATAGGAAGGTGGGGGCAGCGGAGGCCAGGACGAGGGGAGCTGTTAGTGGCGGCGGTGACCGAACGCTGCCATCTTTCGGTGGCGGCGGCCGATCGCCGCCGTGAGTACGTGTGGGGGGGTCAGTGCTCGGTGTCCAGCCATGGCAGATGCTATTGCAGCATCGGCCATGGCTGGATTGTAATATTTCACCAATTGAATTGGTGAAATATTACACATTGCTCTGATTGGCTGTTTCACTTTTAACAGCCAATCAGAGCGATCGTGGCCACGGGGGGGTTAAGAAAACCCCCCTGTGGTGAAGCACAAAGGGTCCTGTAACTGCGGGTCGGGTGACCTTTGAGTGACCCCGGTCTCCCGGCCCGCAGGGACGAGATCCTTTCATGACGCAGGGTATGCGTCATAGGTCGGAATGGCACCGACTTTCATGACGCATACGCTGTGTCAAAGGTCGGGAAGGGGTTAATGTGGGATATTTACAGGTGAAATGAATATTGGAATGGGGGATTCGTGACGCCACCTGTGGTACCTGGTGAGGGTGACAAGCGCTGCTGTGCAGATCCACTGAGGGGTTAATATTGTGCAGCTAGATGTTAAGCCTTCCACAGTAAGGCTGAGTCCTTCAGGGCAGATAGATGTGTAGGGATGCAGGACAGACGGGGACCCGGCAGTTAGGGGTAATAAGGTAGACATACACATAAGTCACTTTGGTACCTTTACTGAAGATGTTGCAGGCACTCCCCGGAGCACTGTAGGGTGAAGGGTGCACATCCAGATTCTCCCACTGAGTAGGTGTGTGGCCTCCTGTTCCTTGCCTTTTTGTAATAAAGTCTTGGCCTGCGTGTAGCTGGGCCTAGCTTGGTCTCCGTCTTGTACCTGGCTGACCTTGTGGTTGGACCTTCTCTCTGAAAGGACAGGGTCTTTTATGGCGGATCTTGCCAGACTCCGTCCTCCTGATCCTGCTACGTATCAGCTCTGTGGTACTCCTGGGACTTGTAGTCCTCCAGGAACTCCGGTGTTCTCCTAATGGGTCGTGGAGATCCCTATAGGCTCGGACCCCGGTGTCCGGTCAATACTTGCTGAGATGAGCTATGAAGGCTCCTCTGTCTCATTAACTTCCCACTCGCCTTCGGCCTACCCGGGCCCTCACACGATTACACACTGGCAGTTGGTGGGCTGCCTCTTCACCGCTCTCTAAGCGTCGGCACGCTTTCTCACGGAGCTGCACTCACTAGATTCAGCTCTGACTAGGCTGGAGTGGTTTCCGTTCCACTTTTACTAGCCTCCACTCTCTTGAACTGAATTGCTCTGCAGCCTCTCTAATCTCAGCTCTGCACTTCACCTTACTGCAGACTGACTGAGCTCTCTTTCCTGTGTTCACTCTCCTTTATATGTCTAAACAGCTCCCTCTGGTGGTCTTTGGAATGGGTGAAGGTGTGTGAATGTATATAATGACCTCTAGTGGTGGTTACCTTCAGTGCACCCTTCTGGGAGATATGGATCCAGTCGCAGCTGGGCTCCACATATGGAGAGGACGGGTTATGTAGGCCATTTTCAGTACTTTGTAGTGAATTCTCTGGGCAGTGGGAACTTCACGCAGGAGGAAACTCCTAATTGTCTGTTTAGATCAGCGCATTACAATCACTGCTGCCACATACAGCAGAAACATCTCCCAGCAGAGTACCACATTTTTTTACTTTTTGGGGGAGGAGTGCATCTTGTGCCATTTATCTCAGGGTCAGATTTCCTGGAGTTTTCCTTTAAGGAGGGACTATTTTTCCTAACATACGGTATTTCTATTTACCTTTTTATATTTTACTGATCATTTATAGATGAGCTGTGATGTTCCACTCCTTTAGCTATGTGATTTTGGTGACTGCTTCCACTCACAGATAAGAGACATAATTGTACAGATAATCTGGTGCTCGGCCCGTCCCCGCTGATACCTGCCGGCCGCGGGTGCACGCAGTGTTCACAGGCAGCGAGGAGGCCGCGGCGTGCGGAGCATAGAACATTCTGTAATAATTAATGAAAAGGCTGCAGAGCAAAAATCTGCTCATTACTACTAAAATGTAAGAGACACGACTGGTGCCGCCGCGGCTCGAAATAAAGGGGCCGACAGAGAAACTCTGTTACCATAGCAGCTATCTGCACAGTTCAGAACCCCGTTCTCTGCCTCCTGATTGCTTCCCCGAGGAGGTAAACAAACAGCTGGTTTATTTTATTTCCTAGCAAAAGCCTCCGAAAATTCACACTCTACCTACACGGCAAATACACATCGCACACACAAAAAAGGAAAAATGACCAAAAATACCTAAAAATTACATAAAATAATGTAATAACTGAAATAAGTATACAAATATGACGAGAATAATTACACAAATAATAATAATAATAGTAACAAAAACATTTGGAGAACGGCAATGAAACACTGGAAGGCAGAACTGATGCTCAGAAATGAAAACAATGAAAACTATGAACTCAAATAAAACAAATACAAATAATAATAACAACAATAATTGTAATCATTATCATTTATAACAGCAAAACCTTTGGCAAAAAAGTCAATTAAAGGCTGGAAAGCAAAATTGATGTTTAGAAATGAAAAATTATTATGGACTATAATTCAATTATTATTATTTATGATTATTCTATTATAATATTATATTACTTATCATTATTCTTAATTAATTGTTATTATTTATAATTAATTATTATATTAAATTATTGTATTACTTATTATTATTATTTAGTTGAAAATTAGGCACATTTAACTTTTTTTATTCACAAATGTGGTATAAAGAGTTATAAAAAAAATCGTCATTTGGATATTCAAATAATTTTTGTATTTTTTTTCAAGATATGTGGGGCTTTATATGTATGTTATTTTTTGTATTTTTTTTTAGCAGATTCTGGTTTGAAAATAAAGGAAATACATGTCTAGTTCTCAGATGTTTTCAGTTTTTTTTATAAGTACAATGGACTCCTTGAAAGTAATTTTAAAATGTATTTCCCTTTCTGAAAGAACTTTCTTAAAAGCCCTCTGGGGGGGCATTTCATCATTAAAAAACTTTTTATTAAGTTTGATTTCCCCTGTAAGTGGGGTTAGAATATTAGCCTCAGTTACAGTGGAAACTCAGGCCCTTGTCCGCAAAGCAGAGTTGACTGAGTCTCCTAGGACTCAGCACTAATGCTCCCTCTCTATACCCAGTGATCTCATGAGCGCTGGGTTCGGAGGATAAATCACCATTAGGGCTCCCTATTAGTATATACGCAGCACTTGTTTATCCATATGTATAAAGTAATCAGAAAGTCAGATAAGTTAATATATCATTCCTGCCTTCTTTATGGGAAGTTCGACTGTGTCTGAGAGTAGGCAGCTTGCTCCCGCAGCTGCATGATCGCGTGCAGCTGCTTTGCTCTGCAGTGACATTTCAGAATGTCACTGCAGAGTAGAACATGGACCGCCCAGCTGTTTAAAGCCTATGGACAATTAGTGAGTGGTAAACAATTATTTATCATCATTAATTTAATTAATAAAAGTCAAAGAATTTGTAGAAAAGGTCTTGTGGTCGGAAATGAAAGCTATGGACAGGAAAATATCGTGAGGAGTATCTTCTTAATGTTATTCATCACTGCCATGATCTCACTATCAATAATTCTGAAGAAAACAAATCTGGGTCATCAAATCAGCAAGAATTCATAGAGGATTTCCCAAATATTATATATGGAAGAAATAAAGGTGTACAAAAAAATCTGATACTGAAACTCAGTCCTTGACCAAAACCGCCAGAATATTCAGTTCAGACATTTCAATGGAATTTTTGCCCCTAAAAATAATGTGTTGTTGTTAATAAAAAGAGGAAAATCCTGGACAGAGAAAGAATTGAAATACCAAATGGGCAAATGATTGAGAACAATCAAAGCGAAGCCTATAAATACCCGGGCATTCTGCTGCTGGGTAACATGAAGCACGGACAAGGAAAACACAAGATCACTTTCAGAGAGAGCAAAAAGTATGAAACTATATGGTGGCAATTTTTGGATAAGACAGAAGAAAAATTGACCAGTAAAAAAAAAATGCAAAAATATGGCTACGGCTTAAAAATGCAAATTTGCAAAAATTTAATGTAAAAAAAAAAAGAAAAAATTGCCCAGGCTGACGACAGACAATGACATAATAACGCGGCAAAAAAAAAAGGTTGAAAATTACCAGTTATCCACTAAGAAGAACTGGTGGGACAGCAGAGTGGTCGAAAATGAACATGTGGAAATTTTGTGGGACTTTGGCATACAAACAGGCAAAGTATTACACCCCCGACCTCACGATCGTCGAGAAAAAGAAGATGTGGTCATCGACAAAACAATGCTTGTATATAGCAGAGCGGAAGAAAAAGAAATGGGAAAGGCTGGAAAACATCAAGACCTGATAATTGAAATTCAAAGGCTATGCCACAAAGTAGCAGCCGTGGTACCAGTGGTCACAGACACCGTGGCCGTTATCCCTTAAATCCTCGGGATGCATTTACAAGTCAATGCTGACAAAATCACTATCGGTCAACTACTACACCGACACTGTGCAACATCCTAAATTCTGGAAGAACCTGATGTGTAATGGAGGCCGACACCAATGCGAGATCGGGCAGTTATGATTTATAAACAATATTATTAAAAAAGTACTAATATTAACCCCTTCAGTACACAGGAATTTTTTACCTATTTTGTGTCTCTGCTTTCCGAGAACCAGAATTTTAATTTTTCCGTTGATATAGTCACATGAAAGTTTATTTTTTAGTTGATGAGACTAGTTCTATTCTTTGGGTCACATGTACTATATTAAAATATATAATACGTTTATTTAGGGTTGAGAACAAAAAACAATAGGAATTTTGCATTTTTTATTTTATTTTGCAGCTCAGTACAATTAAGGTGGACCATAAAAACACTTTTCTTAAGAAGGCAACATTCGTTTTTCTGTCTCCGTTATCATACTTCCATGCTGGCAAAATAGGGACGTAAACGTCCCGGCTCTAGTTCTGCCAGGAAATGTCTCCCACCTGAGCAGATGTCTTTAATTTAGCCGGATTGCTGCAGACATATCGGCCACAGTTTGGAAATCTGCGTATTTTCGTCAATGAAAGGTTTGTTTTTTCAGAAATATTTTGTAATGTACAATGAACTTCTTAATATTTCAAATAAGTCGCATGTCGCATCTAGCGGTATGAGCTTTATAAGGCGGTTACTTATTAAGATGATTGCTTTTTTGTGATACATTGCACTTTATGTTAATAGTAAATTGAGGCCAGTAGGTTTTAAGTTTGTTCAACAATAAAATATTTCAAACCTTACATTTTTCTGACTCTAGAGAGGATGTTTCAACAGGCAATAATAAAATAAGTGACCAGGTTTTGCCCTTATTTTATTCCCACTGTTCCCTGGAGTACCATTCCAGAGATATAGACCTTTTTATTTTTTCATGATCTTTACAAGAGGTGTTGCTCACACGGTAATTATGCAGAGCAGCCTAAAGACACGCCCCTGAGGATCCTGTTTGGTAAAGGCCATAAAAATAGCACTAAATTAAAAGGCTTCTATCTCTTGAAAGTAACAAAAACACAATACTCAGGGATAAAGTGGAAATAAAATAAAACAAAAGCCCAGCCACTTTTGACCTGCTTGCAGGTTCCCTTTAGAAGATATATTTTTAAGATAGCCATTTACTATTGAAAATTTGACCATTTTATTTTTTTGCTTGCAAGACATAATCATTATGCAAAAATTAGTTAATAACTAACATCTTTAATATGTCTTCTTTATATCAGAATTATTTTTATACATACTTTTATTTTTTGGGGCTCACTAGACATCGTACAAGTTCAGCAGCAATATTTTGCATATTCTGAGAACTTTCGGAAACTAATTTTTTTAGTGACCAATTCAGCTCTCAAGCGCCTTCCATAGTATAAAAATTAAAATCCCCTCACAAATACCCCTCATTATAAAAACTGCACCCCTTAAAGCATTTAAATGGAGAATTTTTTTTTAACCCTTTAAGTGCATCACAAAAATTAAAGCAAGGTGCAGGTGACATTTAACCAAAATAAATTTCATTTTTTTTGTTTATTCTCTCATTTTGATCCATTTTTTTCCATTAACACAGCAGCCAAAACAGGAACACAAAGCTCAATATTTATTACTCCAATTCTGCTGTTTTAATTTCCCATATGAGGGAGTGTGTTACTTAACTCAACACAGACATTCAAAATAAACGAGCGTCGTGTAGATTTTGGAGCTTCCTTTTTTTACGATTTTATTCCAGGCACAATTTTACTTTGCAGAGTCCTCAAGGTGCTAAAACCCTGGAAATGTACCCCAAAGGACCCCATTTTGGAAACTGCACCTCTCTTAAAATGTATCAAGGGGTGTGGTAAGCATTTTGACAACACAAGTGTTTTATGGATTTTTATAGCAAAGTCTGAGAAGAAGAAAAATTATGTTCTTGAAAAAAATATATGTAATTTTTGTTATTTTTTCTTACATTTTCTCAAGCGATAGTAAGTGAAAAAGTGCCTGAAATTTGTTATAGAATCTTGTGTACTTTATATGTGATTATATACAAATATGTGGGTATGTGAGAATTCAAGAATGGCCCTTTCACTTTTGGAGTACAAATTTTGCTGTAAGTTATTTTTGTGCACCCTGTTGCATTTGCAGAGCTCCTGAGGTGCCAGGAGAGCGAAACCTTACCCACCAGAAGTGACATTATTTTGGAAACTACATCCCTCTTTCTAGGGATGTGCTAAGCATTTTGACTCCACTGGTGTCTTTCATAAATGGATGTTGCAGTGTGAAAATTGCAGTTTGTCTATATAGATATGCTTGTTCTTTGTCGGACAGACTGTGTTTTTTATTGGTACCATTTTGGGGTACATGTGACATTTTGATTGTGTGTGGCCCAGCTATGCAGGCACACATAAAACCCAGGAGAGTGCACAGGAAGGTGATCGCAACGCTTGATATGCATTCACTACACTCACACTTTTAGACACACCCATCAGGGGTACAAAAGGGAGTGACACGAGACGGAGCCAGGGAGTAGTGGTTTTCCTGTCAGAGATCAGTCTTTGGGGAGTAGTGTTCAGTCGAACTTCAGTCTGTTAGCTTCTGTCTAAGGACAGAGCAGCCATTCAGTCTCAGTCCAGTCTGGACTTTGGAGGAAACTGAGAGCTGTGCAGCGAGCTCTGGAGTAAGCTGACATTTTCCACAAAAGCCACAAGTGCTTATGTTAAGAGCGTGAAGCAGGGCGAAGGGCGCAGTGGAGAAGTTAGAGAAGTGCTTTAGGTATTGGACTACCTGCACTAAATTGCCGGACACCGGGGTCCGAAGCGTTGCTACAGTTTCAAGCTTAGTAACAAGAAAACTGGAGGCATCTGGACTACAGGTCGCAGAGAGCAGCCCTAAGTGTCAATACGTAACCGGAGTCAGGAGAACGGGGACTTTGAGTCAAGTGCACGACAAAAGTAAGGACTTAGTTTTCACCACTTAGAAGGCTCCAATACAATGTTGGCCGGGCAGTACAGCTATTGAGAAAGCTGGAGATTCAGAGTTAACTTAGCTTCAGGCAAGTTGGACTCACCTACATTTGAAGTAAAGGAGGCCTCTAACCTGCTCAGCGGTTACCCGAATGTGCACTCTCCACTCCGACCAGCTCCCCGGATCTGCTTGAACCATCTACCAGTAAAAGGTATGAAAAGAAGCTGTATTGTGTGTGACTGAATTCTTATCTACACCCTGCGTCATCACCATAGACTTCCAGGGACCAGTTTCACCTGTGGGAGACTACCACCCAGCTGCCCCCATAACATCCCCTGTGAAAGTCCTTATAGCAGCGCTGGTCCAATTGACCAGATACCACAGGTGGCGTCACGAACTACCTATCCTAATAATCCCCTGTAAATATTCCCCTATCGCACGACCGCCAGGGCCACGGACCGAGTCCCGCTGCCAGTGACAACTCCCATAGACTTCTATGGGCTCGGCTCCGAGTACCCCATAGCCCTGGTATCCACAATTGTGGTGCGAGTCGAAACAATTGCTTTTCCTTCCATTTTTTATGAGGCAATGAGTTTAAAAACAGCGATTCTGTCTTTTTAATGGTGTTCACTGAGTGAGATAAATAGTATACTAATTTTTTATAACAGTGACAGCAGGTGTCGTTGAAGGGAGATGTAGTCTCATCTGTCGGCGCCTGTGCTCACAGTAAGAAAGAAAAAAAAAATTAAATTACATACATAGTCAAATAAAAAAAAAAAAAAATTATACTCACCTTAACGCCCAATCCCCAATGCCCTCGTCTCCTAGAAATAATGTAAAATAATACACCAACATAAACTCATCTGTCCGTCGTAGATCACATAATCCCAAGCGCCCCATGGCGATCTCACTTGTAGAACAGTCACATCTCCCGCTCTACTCGGCCGCCAGCAATACACTGACAGGAGATAATCGCTCCCGCAGTGTATCACTGAGCTGCCGTGAGAGTTTACAGGAGTTCATCAGCACCGGTGCTCTCACTTACGGCACCGCTGCGTGAGAACTTTCCTACACAGAAGTGGTGCAGTAAGGAAGATCACCAGAGCTGATCAGCTGATGATCTCCGGTGACCTCTCTCACGGCAGCTCAGTGATACACTACGGGACCGATTACCTCCTGTCAGTGCAACCTGCCCGAGGATGGGGAGGAAGACCCCCTCTTGGACATGCTGGCTCAAGCGAAGGTCGATGGGTCCATAGAGGATGTGGAGGTAAGCGCCTTGCTATCCGCACACCAGCAGTTGCAGCTGCGAGCCACGCTGGAATCCTTCAGGGCCGTGTTTACCAACAGACCTGGAAGGACTGAGGTAGCGGTCCACGAAGTGGACACGGGGAATCATTCCCCAATCCAGCGGACATCCTATCAGATCTCAGACAAGGTGCAGCACGTTATGCGCCAGGAGACAGATGAGATGTTACAGCTGGGGGTGATTAAACGGCCCAAGAGCACGTGGGCCTCACTTGTAGTCCTGGTGCCAAAGACCACCCTGTTCTGTGTGGACTACAGGGGGCTCAACGCCATAACAGCCTCCGATGCACACCCAATGCCACGCATTGAGGAGCTGCTGGAGCGGTTAGCTGGCGCGCTATCTATCCATTATTGACTTTGTGTAGCCCTGGTACACAATACCAGGAGGATGAGTGGAGAGGTAACAGTTAAGGTCTCTTCATGACATCATGTACACTTCTGACACACCCAGCAGGGG
>JARQOD010000006.1:3920669-3959306 GCA_033576555.1 Oophaga sylvatica
AAAAACTGACCGGCACATCCAAACATAGATTCAGTGTGAACAGGTGCTAAACCAAGAGTCACCAACTCATATACATACAAGAAGAAAAGGTAGCACACTGTAGCGCTATAGCTTGCTAACACGAAATATGAAAAATATGAAAAATGAATTGCATCATTACCTTAGAAATATGAAAAATTGAGAAGTCTTAGCGCATAAGATGGCCAAATTATGTGAGCCTGATAGCCACGTCAAGGCTCTTCTCGTATATCAGGTCCTAACTAATGCCTATCCTCGCTTAGAAAAGTCTGTCTGCATGGGAACCTATGAATCCTCTCTTCAGACTAAAACCTACATCTCTGTGGAGGGGTGATGAACCTGTTGTAATTAAAAAGCCTGTGACCACCAGGTGGAGTGCTCAGGCAGAAGGTAAATGAATACATATCAAAAAACTGACCGGCACATCCAAACATAGATTCAGTGTGAACAGGTGCTAAACCTAGAGTCACCAACTCATATACATCCACAGAGATGTAGGTTTTAGTCTGAAGAGAGTATTCATAGGTTCCCATGCAGACAGACTTTTCTAAGCGAGGATAGGCATTAGTTAGGACCTGATATACGAGAAGAGCCTTGACGTGGCTATCAGGCTCACATAATTTGGCCATCTTATGCGCTAAGACTTCTCAATTTTTCATATTTCTAAGGTAATGATGCAATTCATTTTTCATATTTTTCATATTTCGTGTTAGCAAGCTATAGCGCTACAGTGTGCTACCTTTTCTTCTTGTATGTATATGAGTTGGTGACTCTAGGTTTAGCACCTGTTCACACTGAATCTATGTTTGGATGTGCCGGTCAGTTTTTTGATATGTATTCATTTACCTTCTGCCTGAGCACTCCACCTGGTGGTCACAGGCTTTTTAATTACAACAGGTTCATCACCCCTCCACAGAGATGTAGGTTTTAGTCTGAAGAGAGGATTCATAGGTTCCCATGCAGACAGACTTTTCTAAGCGAGGATAGGCATTAGTTAGGACCTGATATACGAGAAGAGCCTTGACGTGGCTATCAGGCTCACATAATTTGGCCATCTTATGCGCTAAGACTTCTCAATTTTTCATATTTCTAAGGTAATGATGCAATTATTTTTCATATTTTTCATATTTCGTGTTAGCAAGCTTTAGCGCTACAGTGTGCTACCTTTTCTTCTTGTACAGTCATGGCCAAAAGTTTTGAGAATGACACAAATATTATATTTTCACATGATCTGCTGCCCTCTGGTTTTTATGTGTGTTTGACAGATGTTTTTATCACAGACAGAAATATAATTGCAAACATATGAGTAACAAAAGCTTATATTGACAGTTAGAATAAGTTAATGCAGCAAGTCAATATTTGCAGTGTTGACCCTTCTTCTTCAGGACCTCTGCAATTTTCCCTGGCATGCTCTCAATCAACTTCTGGACCAAATCCTGACTGATAGCAGTCCATTCTTGCACAATCAATGCTTTCATTTTGTCAGAATTTTTAGGTTTTTGTTTGTCCACCCGTCTCTTGATGATTGACCACAAGTTCTCAATGGGATTAAGATCTGGGGAGTTTCCAGGCCATGGACCCAAAATCTCTATGTTTTGTTCCCTGAGCCATTTAGTTATCACCTTTGCTTTATGGCAAGGTGCTCCATCATGCTGGAAAAGGCATTGTTGATTGCCAAACTGCTCTTGGAGGGTTGGGAGAAGTTGCTCTTGGAGGACATTCTGGTACCATTCTTTATTCATGGCTGTGTTTTTAGGCAAGACTGTGAGAGAGCCGATTCCCTTGGCTGAGAAGCAACCCCACACATGAATGTTTTCAGGATGCTTAACAGTTGGCATGAGACAAGACTGGTGGTAGCGCTCACCTTGTCTTCTCAGAATGAGGCGTTTTCCTGATGTCCCAAACAATTGAAAAGGGGATTCATCAGAGAAAATAACTTTACCCCAATCCTCAGTAGTCCACTGCCTGTACCTTTTGCAGAATATCAGTCTGTCCATGATGTTTTTTTCTGGAGAGAAGTGGCTTCTTTGCTGCCCTCCTTGAGACCAGGCCTTGCTACAAGAGTCTCCGCCTCACAGTGCGTGCAGATGCACTCACACCTGCCTGCTGCCATTCCTGAGCAAGCTCTGCACTGCTGGTAGCCCAATCCCGCAGCTGAAACACTTTTAAGAGACGGTCCTGGCGCTTGCTGGTCTTTCTTGGGCGCCCTGGAGCCTTTTTGACAACAATGGAACCTCTCCTTGAAGTTCTTGATGATGCGATAGATTGTTGACTGAGGTGCAATCTTTCTAGCTGCGATACTCTTCCCTGTTAGGCCATTTTTGTGCATTGCAATGATGACTGCACGTGTTTCTTTAGAGATAACCATGGTTAACAGAAGAGAAACAATGATGCCAAGCACCAGCCTCCTTTTAAAGTGTCCAGTGGTCTCATTCTTACTTAATCATGACAGATTGATCTCCAGCCATGTCCTCATCAACACCCACACCTGTGTTAATGGAGCAATCACTGAAAATAGGTTAGCTGGTCCTTTTAAGGCAGGGCTGCAATGATGTTGAAATGTGTTTTGGGGGATAAAGTTCATTTTCTAGCCAAATATTGACTTTGCAAGTAATTGCTGTTAAGCTGATCACTCTTTATAACATTCTGGAGTATATGCAAATTGCCATTAGAAAAAGTGAAGCAGTAGACTTTGTAAAAATTAATATTTGTGTCATTCTCAAAACTTTTGGCCATGACTGTATGTATATGAGTTGGTGACTCTAGGTTTAGCACCTGTTCACACTGAATCTATGTTTGGATGTGCCGGTCAGTTTTTTGATATGTATTCATTTACCTTCTGCCTGAGCACTCCACCTGGTGGTCACAGGCTTTTTAATTACAACAGGTTCATCACCCCTCCACAGAGATGTATGTTTTAGTCTGAAGAGAGGATTCATAGGTTCCCATGCAGACAGACTTTTCTAAGCGAGGATAGGCATTAGTTAGGACCTGATATACGAGAAGAGCCTTGACGTGGCTATCAGGCTCACATAATTTGGCCATCTTATGCGCTAAGACTTCTCAATTTTTCATATTTCTAAGGTAATGATGCAATTCATTTTTCATATTTTTCATATTTCGTGTTAGCAAGCTATAGCGCTACAGTGTGCTACCTTTTCTTCTTGTATGTATATGAGTTGGTGACTCTAGGTTTAGCACCTGTTCACACTGAATCTATGTTTGGATGTGCCGGTCAGTTTTTTGATATGTATTCATTTACCTTCTGCCTGAGCACTCCACCTGGTGGTCACAGGCTTTTTAATTACAACAGGTTCATCACCCCTCCACAGAGATGTAGGTTTTAGTCTGAAGAGAGGATTCATAGGTTCCCATGCAGACAGACTTTTCTAAGCGAGGATAGGCATTAGTTAGGACCTGATATACGAGAAGAAGCCTTGACGTGGCTATCAGGCTCACATAATTTGGCCATCTTATGCGCTAAGACTTCTCAATTTTTCATATTTCTAAGGTAATGATGCAATTCATTTTTCATATTTTTCATATTTCGTGTTAGCAAGCTATAGCGCTACAGTGTGCTACCTTTTCTTCTTGTATGTATATGAGTTGGTGACTCTAGGTTTAGCACCTGTTCACACTGAATCTATGTTTGGATGTGCCGGTCAGTTTTTTGATATGTATTCATTTAACTTCTGCCTGAGCACTCCACCTGGTGGTCACAGGCTTTTTAATTACAACAGGTTCATCACCCCTCCACAGAGATGTAGGTTTTAGTCTGAAGAGAGGATTCATAGGTTCCCATGCAGACAGACTTTTCTAAGCGAGGATAGGCATTAGTTAGGACCTGATATACGAGAAGAGCCTTGACGTGGCTATCAGGCTCACATAATTTGGCCATCTTATGCGCTAAGACTTCTCAATTTTTCATATTTCTAAGGTAATGATGCAATTCATTTTTCATATTTTTCATATTTCGTGTTAGCAAGCTATAGCGCTACAGTGTGCTACCTTTTCTTCTTGTTAGCTAGAAGGATGGTCCACACCGTTTTTAATTGTCTTTATATCATCTTCTACTTTTCCACAATTTCATGAAGACTTTCTGGTCACCATCATTGATTGCTTGGTGTTTTCATTGAAAATCTCTTCGTGCAGCTTTGGCATTTGTGACGACACGATTCTCCACGTACGCACGTTGTACATTATAGATGAAGCCCTGATCCCAGCGGTGAAACGCTTGCTCTCGTTAGCCTTTAATATTGCTGGGCTGAAGGTTCTTCTGCTTTATCAGCTTCGGTGGATAATGAGGAACGGTGAAGATGGCACTAGGATGGATTTATAAGTGATGGTAGACATGGGCTTAACTACTAGGTTTTTGGTATACAGTAGGTGTAGCAGAACCAGCAGCCATTCCCAAATCAGAGCTGAAGGAAACTAATGCATAATTGCCAGCTCTCCTGGAATGATCAGGAGGATTCCCGAAAAATGTCAGATTTACTCTAATTCTTAAACAGTTGGGAAGTCTCTTTAAATATGTCAAAACCACCCAGTAGAGTGACAAGTAGCATGTTTCCCCTGCTATACAGCGTATTATTATATAATTGGTCAAGGAGTTCATAATTGTTAAAATGATTTTATTCTCTACGTAAGGCGATTAGATCCATCATCATCTTACAAATACAAAGACTTTAACCTCTTGAATGCCACTGCTGTATGCTGAACTTCTCCAGGACTCCGATAACTTTTTACAGTTTCTATGCTATTGTGGAAATACAAATGTGTTGTCCCAATTACCATCTGACTGTGACGTTTCATATTAATCCCTATAAGTGCTGTAGTATGTCATGCAATACATTACATCGTGTGTTATATGTGCATGCGGCGATAAATGGGCATCACATCTAGTGAAGTAAGGTGAGATGGGTGATGAATTGGAGATGTGTTAGTCAATACATCACATGAGACAATTGCTCTAAGTCTAAATATGCCAAGACAGGATGTCACTAAGTAACAGGAATAAAGTCTTAAGTGATGAATGCAGTGTGTAAAAAGTTAACACACTGAGCTGCTGTGTGAAATAATGAATCACAGGAAGAGAGGAGGCATTAACATGCGTGGCTATCCCGAGATGTGTGTATAGAGAAGCTCCTTCCTTTAGTGAGCAGATACATGCTGACTGGCTCATTAAAGACAAATCCTTTCAGCCCTACAAACATATGATGACTATCAAAATTAGCCTGTGTTTTTCAACTGTTACGGTTCTGGTGCTGGGCTCTGTTTCTTCTTTCAGCCCTGGGATAATTGCTTCAGATCTAAATATGCCCAGAGAGGATGCCACTGAGTAACAGTAAGGAAGTCTGAAGTGATGAATGCAAAGCATAAAAAGTTAACACACTGAGCTGCTGAGTTAAACAATTAGTCACAGGGAGTAAGGAGTTAGCATTAACACGCATGGCCATCCTGAGATGTATAGAGAGAAGCTCATGCTTATAGTGAGACGATACATGCAGATTGGCAAATTAAAGAAGAATCCTGTTTATCATAAATAGCCATTGATTCTCATCTGTCACAGCTCCGTGGTTGGACTGATTCTTCCTTCTTCTATGGCTGGCTCCATTTGTGCTAGTTCTTGTTATTGTGGTAATGCCACATACTCCTCTGATGTCATCATTCAAGGTCTTTTAAGGCCAGCTCAAGTGGCTTTTTACTGCCTAAGTATTAAGTTAGTGTAATATTCTGTTACCATTTATTCGTGAGGACTTTAGCTTCACCTTCATATTCCACTTGACTGAGCTCCTTCTTGTTGTCTATCTCCTCAGATAGACTGGTTATTACTTGTGTCTGTACATGTTTTCACAGAGACAGCATTGCCCAATCAAGATTCCTGATACTGAATTCATCTCAACTACTTTTGGTGTTATTCACACCTTCGTCTCTGTCACCAAGGTATCATATAATTATTTTTTTCTGCTGTGGTGCTGCTGTCTACATGTTCAACTCAGCTGTGTCAAGTTTCCTGGTAACTAACTCATCTCAACTGTCCTAGTGCTGCCAATGCTAACAACACTGCAGTTCCTGTCAGTTATTATACTTCTGCTGTATATAAACCAGTAAGCTTATGGATATCTGCTATTCCTATGATTAACTATACTACTGCTGTAAGATACCACAAAGCTTATGTATCTCTGCTATTCCTGTGATTAACCGCACTATTGCTGCAAGATACCACAAAGCTTATGTATCTCTGCTATTCCTGTGATTAACCACACTACTGCTGCAAGATAGCACAAAGCTTATGTATCTCTGCTATTCCTGTGATTAACCACACTACTGCTGCAAGATAGCACAAAGCTTATGTATCTCTGCTATTCCTGTGATTAACCATACTACTGCTGTAAGATACCACAAAGCTTATGTATCTCTGCTATTCCTGTGATTAACCATACTACTGCTGTAAGATACCACAAAGCTTATGTATCTCTGCTATTCCTGTTATTAACCATACTACTGCTGTAAGATACCACAAAGCTTATGTATCTCTGCTATTCCTGTGATTAACCATACTACTGCTGCAAGATACCACAAAGCTTATGTATCTCTGCTATTCCTGTGATTAACCATACTACTGCTGTAAGATACCACAAAGCTTATGTATCTCTGCTATTCCTGTGATTAACCGCACTACTGCTGTAAGATACCACAAAGCTTATGTATCTCTGCTATTCCTGTGATTAACCATACTACTGCTGCAAGATACCACAAAGCTTATGTATCTCTGCTATTCCTGTGATTAACCATACTACTGCTGTAAGATACCACAAAGCTTATGTATCTCTGCTATTCCTGTGATTAACCGCACTACTGCTGTAAGATACCACAAAGCTTATGTATCTCTGCTATTCCTGTGATTAACCATACTACTGCTGCAAGATACCACAAAGCTTATGTATCTCTGCTATTCCTGTTATTAACCATACTACTGCTGTAAGATACCACAAAGCTTATGTATCTCTGCTATTCTTGTGATTAACCATACTACTGCTGCAAGATACCACAAAGCTTATGTATGTCTGCTATTCCTGTGATTAACCATACTACTGCTGTAAGATACCACAAAGCTTATGTATCTCTGCTATTCCTGTGATTAACCATACTACTGCTGTAAGATACCACAAAGCTTATGTATCTGCTATTTCTGTGATTAACCGCACTACTGCTGTAAGATACCACAAAGCTTATGTATCTCTGCTATTCTTGTGATTAACCATACTACTGCTGTAAGATACCACAAAGCTTATGTAGCTCTGCTATTCCTATGATTAACCATACTACTGCTGTAAGATACCACAAAGCTTATGTATCTCTGCTATTCCTGTGATTAAACATACTACTGCTGTAAGATACCACAAAGCTTATGACGCGCACCACACTGATGTGGTTACCAGGGCTATGGGGTACTCGGAGCCGAGCCCATTGATTTCTATGGGAGTTGTCACTGGCAGCGGGACTCGGTCCGTGGCCCTGGCAGTCATGCGATGGGGGATATTTACAGGGGATTATAAGGATAGGTAGTTCGTGACGCCACCTGTGGTATCTGGTTAATTGGAACAGCGCTGCTATAAGGATCTTCACAGGGGATGTTAGGGGGCAGCTGGGTGGTAAGTCTCCCACAGGTGAGACGGGTCCCTGGAAGTCTATGGTGGTGATGATGTAGGGTGTAGATAAGGATTCAGTCACACACATTGCAGTTTCTTTCCATACCTTTACTGGCAGATGGTTCAAGCAGATCCCGGGGAGCTGGTCGGGGTGGAGTGCACATTCGGGTAACAGCTGAGCAGGTTAGAGGCCTCCTTTACTTCCATATACTTGTGAGTCCAACCTGCCTGAAGCGAAGTTAACTCTGAATCTCCAGCTTTCTCAATAGCTGTACTGCCCGGCCAACATTGTGGTGGAGCCTTCTGAGTGATGAAACTAAGTCCTTACTTTTGCATGGCCCCGCTCAAAGTCCCTGTTCCACCTGACTCCGGTTACGTATTGACACTTAGGGCTGCTCTCTGCGACCTGTAGTCCAGATGCCTCCGGTTTTCTTGTTACTATGCTTGAAACAGTAGCAACACTTCGGACCCCGGTGTCCGGCGATTTAGTGCAAGTAATCCAATACCTGTAGCACTTCTCTAACTTCTCCACTGTGCCCTTCGCCCTGCTTCCCGCTCTTAACATAAGCACTTGTGGCAGTTGTGGAAAATGTCAGCTTCCTCCAGAGCTCGCTGCACAGCTCTCAGTTTCCTCCAAAGTCCAGACTGGACCGAGACTGAATGGCTGCTCTGTCCTTAGACAGAAGCTAACAGACTGAAGTAAGACTGAACACTACTTCCTCAAGATCTGACTCACTGACTGACTCTGTCCGAAGACAGGAAACTGTCTGACTGCCTGCCACGTGTCACTCCCCCTTATATCTCAGATGGGCGTGTCTGAAAGTGTGAGTGACAGTGAATGAATATCAAGCGTTGCTGTTACCTTCCTGTGCACTCTCCTTTACTTTATGTGTGCCTGCGTAGCTGGGCTACACATCCCCCCTTGGTAAAACACAGCACTCCCGGGCTGTAAAAGAGAAAAGAACATTTTGTGTTTTGCATTAACATCAACATATTAACACTTCCCATGCGGGAGGTAAGACTTCTTGAACGTTACAATTTGTACAATGAAGAATACAAAAGTATCAAAAGTATCAAAATATCAAACATGTTCATAAATACAAGATACTTGTGGAGGACCCGCACCAAAAACCTCCCACGTGGGTCCTGGGTGGGCTGCAGGACTTCTGACTGCAGACCTCACTCTAGGCCCACCATACGGGTTTTTCTTCAGAGGTAGATATTGTAGATAATAGTGGTTTCGTGTAAAACCAAGATAATGCACCGAAGCGCAACTATTTACAAGTGAAAGTTTTTGGGCTGGCACAGTCCACAGCCACGCAGACCATGCATGAGAAAAACACCTATTTACATTTCAAGTGTTCACATTATAATTTAACCTTACCCAACCGGGGTATACTATGCAACTTATGCAATCATTACTTCTTAATTTTTCAAAATTCCTTTTCCTTGTACCCAGCCGGGTATTCTACTCAATATGTCAACACTATACATACACAGTAATAAAGTGCAAAAATGGCAAATATTTCTTCAAACTTTTTACAACTTCTAGAATGCGGCAAACCCCTGTCTGGGTCCTACCGGTCTTCACGTTTCTTGCAGACTTCAATTACGTCTTCCACTCCTGGGGCCGGAACGACGCGATGATCTTTGGATCTCATAACAAATAAGTCATGGCCCGATATCAGTGTTTGCGTGGCCACAGTCCTCATTCTAACTAAGGTCCCATCGGGTACCTCTGTCATATATGACGCAAGTGGCGTTGCTGATGGTGCCACAAAGTCAGATCTGGCTTGCGATGCTGGTTGCGATGCCAAGCAGGTCGCTGATGAGCATGCAGGGGGCGATGCAGAGTAGGTCACCGATTGCAATGGAGAGGTAGTCGCAGGGTACAAGACAGAATACTTTGCAGTTTGCGGTGCAGAAGCGGTCGCAGGTTGCGTTGTGGGTGCACAGCCTGGTGCGGATACCAACGATAACGCTGCTGGGGCTTGCGATTCCGAGTAGGACGTAGGTGCGCGCAGGGGCTCAGTTGGGAACGCACTAACCTGCTGCTGTCGCTGCTCCCAGTCGTTTTCTATCGCTGACAGTTGGGTCTCCTCCGGTGTCCCTACCGGGGATCTGTAATCTGCTGCGGCCTCCTGGCCTAGCTGGTACTCCGGAACAGGCAGGACCTCCTCAGCCTCCTTCGCTTCCTCCTCTCCATCGGTGGGATCAGGTACAGCACTTTTGGGGCGGCCTCCGGTTTTCCTTCAGCTTTCTTCAGCAGGGGACTTGGAAAATCAGGTGACGGCATTATGTTTGTGGGAGAGAGCACTGCGTCCCACAGCAGCCGCTGTATCTGGGCACGCCAGCGTCTCTCTGTCTCCTGCAAGTCTGCATGACGCTGGATTAATCTTCTGAGCACTGCATTCTCCCTCTGCAGCTCCAGCATAGTTTGCTGAAGCTTCTGTATTAGGGATGGCTCCGGTTCAAACAACAGCTTCTCCGGGGAGCAGGGCCTGCGCCCCACTGCTCCACTGCATAGCTGCTCCTGTCCTTCTGCCACCTCGTCCCAGGCCAGAGTGTAGTGTCCATCAGGAACTGTCTGGTCTCTTCCGTGGAGGCGGGATTTGCGTCTCCTCCTCTTCGGATAGAGGATGAAGAGGAGGCGGATTTCTTTAGCAGTGGGGCAGGACCGCACATTATAGTAGCATTTGGAGAGGGTGGCCATAACTTTCGCGCCTCAGGGGGGTACACGCCCACGAGTGCACGCCCACCTTCTTCACCAGCGCTTCAGGGCGCCAACTTGGCGGTAAAATGGCGGTATTTGGCGCCAAATGCAGCAACAGTCTTTTCTGCACAAACAGTCCAATATAGGCACACAGGACTCACAATTGCAAGTTTCGCATCCTGTTCGTGACGCCAAAAGCTGACGCGCACCACACTGATGTGGTTACCAGGGCTATGGGGTACTCGGAGCCGAGCCCATTGATTTCTATGGGAGTTGTCACTGGCAGCGGGACTCGGTCCGTGGCCCTGGCAGTCATGCGATGGGGGATATTTACAGGGGATTATTAGGATAGGTAGTTCGTGACGCCACCTGTGGTATCCGGTTAATTGAACCAGCGCTGCTAAAAGGATCTTCACAGGGGATGTTAGGGGCAGCTGGGTGGTAAGTCTCCCACAGGTGAGACGGGTCCCTGGAAGTCTATGGTGGTGATGATGTAGGGTGTAGATAAGGATTCAGTCACACACATTGCAGTTTCTTTCCATACTTTTACTGGCAGATGGTTCAAGCAGATCCCGGGGAGCTGGTCGGGGTGGAGAGTGCACATTCGGTAACAGCTGAGCAGGTTAGAGGCCTCCTTTACTTCCATATACTTGTGAGTCCAACCTGCCTGAAGCGAAGTTAACTCTGAATCTCCAGCTTGTGGTGGAGCCTTCTGAGTGATGAAACTAAGTCCTTACTTTTGCATGGCCCCGCTCAAAGTCCCTGTTCCACCTGACTCCGGTTACGTATTGACACTTAAGGCTGCACTCTGCGACCTGTAGTCCAGATGCCTCCGGTTTTCTTGTTACTATGCTTGAAACAGTAGCAACACTTCGGACCCCGGTGTCCGGCGATTTAGTGCAAGTAATCCAATACCTGTAGCACTTCTCTAACTTCTCCACTGTGCCCTTCGCCCTGCTTCCCGCTCTTAACATAAGCACTTGTGGCAGTTGTGGAAAATGTCAGCTTCCTCCAGAGCTCGCTGCACAGCTCTCAGTTTCCTCCAAAGTCCAGACTGGACCGAGACTGAATGGCTGCTCTGTCCTTAGACAGAAGCTAACAGACTGAAGTAAGACTGAACACTACTTCCTCAAGATCTGACTCACTGACTGACTCTGTCCGAAGACAGGAAACTGTCTGACTGCCTGCCACGTGTCACTCCCCCTTATATCTCAGATGGGCGTGTCTGAAAGTGTGAGTGACAGTGAATGAATATCAAGCGTTGCTGTTACCTTCCTGTGCACTCTCCTGGACTTTATGTGTGCCTGCGTAGCTGGGCTACACACTTATGTATCTCTGCTATTCCTGTGATTAACCGCACTACTGCTGCAAGGTACCAGTTTGCTTATACATCACTGCTATGCAACTGCAGTCCTGCGGCAAGATACCAATTTATCCATACATCTCTGCTATTCCTGTGAGAAACCGCACTCCTGCTACAAAATAAGAAACAAGAGCTCGTCTATGCATCTCTGCTGATTCTGTACAATCTGCACATCTGGCTCAGCTGCAACCAGAGCTTCCAGCTCAGCTTTCCATCTACCATCTTGCATACACGCTTGTACTTGTCCTTGCTGATCCATATGACATCTGGCAATTCCAGCTCTGCTGCATCATTGCCTCTGCTCCTTGCTCGTAACCTTGACCTACGGCTTAGAGAATCCACATTCTCAAATGAGCTAAAACAATTTGAATGGGGAAGGGTAGTACTCGCTATACTTGGCATGCTGCCCCAAAACTATTGAGAGGCCACAGAGGATCAAAGCAGGAAGACCAAACTTTACTGCCATCTTTTTTTGGAAAAGCGACTAGCTCAACTCGATGAGAGTACCGCTATAACAGAAAGGATTTTGGATAGGAGAGAACTATTTATTACTTTGAAAATTGATACACCAAAGGAGTATGCAAGGGGCATGCAAACTAAAAGACATGAGCTACTGCAGGGCGGTGCTGCCAAGAAAGGTGACCATGAAGTGGAGCACTATAGAGTGCGTTCTGCTGAGTTATGAGAGACAAGGATACTGCTCAGGTGTGAAGGAAGGGCTACTGATAAGACTGCCAGCAGACGGTCACAAGTGCAAGCAATGTGTTGCAAGTGTCAGTTAATTGCTGTACAAAACGGTATACTTCTGTTCAAGCCCATTGTCTTTTAAAGGAACATTAACTATCAATCTTGTTGCCTCCCAGTGAACAAAATCATCTCGTGTTCATTTTTCAATAATTGGGGCAGCTGTCTTGTATTAAAAATTATTTCATCTCCAACAGAACACTCCATTAATGGAGGAGCAATAAGAAGCGCAGAGGCGACAGCAGGGTAAAAACGCTTGAAAAAAAGACACATTTGCTGCTATATATACATAATTAAAGACACCAAATAATTCTGCATCCGAGATGAGAAGGTGACGAGGCCGAACCTTCCCGAGTGATAGAACCATATGGGATCCAAGCAAAATGTAAATTCCCTTTCCTAAAAGCTCCTTCTGTCTGACAGGCCATTACTGTCCTCCTCACAGAAGCAGGAAAACGTCTATTTTAGCTGCAGCCCGTTTCAAAGCACTGACATAACCTGTTATTAAGACGATTGTGACGATCAGAGAGGATTATTCAGAAAGGGACTAATTACACACGAGCAAGAAATGTGTAGCAACTGCGGAGACCAAGAGTATAATGGCTGCACAGACTGTTCCTCTCTGAATGTAAATCAATAATTAGGGACACCCTCTGTGGAGCCAGAGTCGTTATCCTGCCACTCAGCCTCCATAGGAAGAGCTCGGACCGCTGAGG
The DNA here is from genome assembly GCA_033576555.1 of Oophaga sylvatica. Taxonomy (NCBI): domain Eukaryota; kingdom Metazoa; phylum Chordata; class Amphibia; order Anura; family Dendrobatidae; genus Oophaga; species Oophaga sylvatica. The sequence goes on from JARQOD010000006.1 coordinate 3,933,876, forward strand.
AAAGAGTCTGAGAATAAGTCGTGTATATGAGGTTCATAAAGTCCCTGAAAATATACTAAAGCGTGGAAGAATCAGAGGCACGATGTAAAGAGAAACGTCATCCATAGTAAATATAAAGACAAATAATCTATAAAACTGAGATACAAAACAGTCCTATGGCAATGAAGAGGGTAAATAAACTACTATAATACTGCCCCCGATGTACAAGAACATAACTACTATAATACTGCCCCTATGTACAAGAGTATAACTACTATAATACTGCCCCCTATGTACAGGAATATAACTACTATAATACTGCCCCCTATGTACAAGAATATAACTACTATAATACTGCTCCTATGTACAAGAATATAACTACTATAATACTGCTCCTAAGTACAAGAATATACGTTGATCCCAGACGCCTCGTCACAGCCTGAGAGATAACTACACCTAAAGGCAGAAAGATGAAATCTATCTGCCCCGGAGCAGATCCCCAAAGAAAATAGGAAGCCCCCAAACATGTAATGGCGGTTAGACAAGAAGATGCACGGACACAGACAGAAAATAGAATGAGCAAACGCTGTGGCCCAATCTGTCTAGACAGAAAAGTAAAGGAAAGGATACTCACTGCAATCCAAAAAAAAACCCTAAAAAATACTAACTTTTCTGATTGCAAAAACACCTGAGATCACACTATCTCTACCACCTAAAATCAGATCTCTGGTGTAACAAAACTAAGCCGCAGCCACTGAAAAAACAGGAAAAAGCAAATGAACAAATAACAGTGGCTCCAGATAAACTGAGAGGAGCACAAGCCCCCGGAGGGGACCTGGCTGACCTCCACAGAAGTTCAGGGAACAATGCAAACAGCAAGCACAAAAATAAAAGCAGAAAGTATCTTATCTGATAGCAGAAGATGCAGGCAAGACTCAGCAACCTTCCAAATGAACCAGGAACCACAAATGAGACAAGAACAATTGATCACCGGCAACAATCATGGGAGGGAACCTCCCTTATATCAGTCCAGTCAGTGATCCCAGATTGCCATTCCTCGCTGAAACAGTACTGTCTGTAACCACCAGAGGGAGCCTCTGCTCAGAAACCATCTCTAGCACATTCATAACAATAACTACTATAATACTGCTCCTATGTACAAGAATATAACTACTATAATACTGCTCCTATGTACAATAATATTACTACTATAATACTGCCCCTATGTACAGGAATATAACTACTATAATACCGCTCCTATGTACAAGAATATAACTACTATAATACTGCCCCCTATATACAAGAATATAACTACTATAATACTGCTCCTATGTACAATAATATTACTACTACAATACTGCCCCTATGTACAAGAATATTACTACTATAATACTGCTCCTATGTACAAGAAATTACTACTATAATACTGCCCCTATGTACAAGAATATAGCTACTATAATACTGCTCCTATGTACAAGAATATTACTACTATAATACTGCCCCTATGTACAAGAATATAACTACTATAATACTGCTCCTATGTACAAGAATATAACTACTATACTACTGCCCCTATGTACAAGAATATAGCTACTATAATACTGCTCCTATGTACAAGAATATATCTACTATAATACTGCTCCTATGTACAAGAATATTACTACTATAATACTGCCCCTATGTACAAGAATATTACTACTATTATACTGCTCCTATGTACAATAATATAACTGCTATAATACTGCTCCTATGTACAATAGTATTACTACTATAATACTGCCCCTATGTACAAGAATATAACTACTATAATACTGCCCCTATGTACAGGTATAATGACTAACTATAATACTGCTCCTATGTACAAGAATATAACTACTATAATACTGCTCCTATGCATAATAATATTACTACTATAATACTGCTCCTGTGTACAAGAATATAACTACTATAATACTGCCCCTATGTACAGGAATATAACTACTATAATATTGCCCCTATGTACAGGAATATAACTACTATAATACTGCTCCTATGTACAAGAATATTACTACTATAATACTGCCCCTATGTACAAGAATATAACTTGTTGTGTTTTGGTAGCTGAGGAGAATAAGCAAAAATAGTAATACACCAGAGAGGCTGGAACCTATTGGATTGCAGTACCCTGAACTAACCACACAACTAGAGGTAGCCGTGGAGCGTTCCTACGTTGATCCTAGACGCCTCGTCACAGCCTGAGAGATAACTACACCTAAAGGCAGAAAGATGAAAGCTATCTCCCCGGAGCAGATCCCCAAAGAAATAGGAAGCCCCCAAACATGTAATGGCGGTTAGACAAGAAGATGCACGGACACAGACAGAAAATAGAATGAGCTAACGCTGTGGCTCAATCTGTCTAGAAAGAAAAGTAAAGGAAAGGATACTCACTGCAATCCAAAAAAAAAACCCTAAAAAAATACCAACTCTTCTGATTGCAAAAACACCTGAGATCACACGATCTCTACCACCTAAAATCAGATCTCTGGTGTAACAAAACTAAGCCGCAGCCACTGAAAAAACAGGAAAAAGCAAATGAACAAATAACAGTGGCTCCAGATAAACTGAGAGGAGCACAAGCCCCCGGAGGGGACCTGGCTGACCTCCACAGAAGTGCAGGGAACAATGCAAAAAGCAAGCACAAAAATAAAAGCAGAAAATATCTTATCTGATAGCAGAAGATGCAGGCAAGACTCAGCAACCTTCCAAATGAACCAGGAACCACAAATGAGACAAGAACAATTGATCACCGGCAACCATCATGGGAGGGAACCTCCCTTATATCAGTCCAGTCAGTGATCCCAGATTGCCATTCCTCGCTGAAAGGCTCAGTACTGTCTGTAACCACCAGAGGGAGCCTCTGCTCAGAAACCATCTCTAGCACATTCATAACAATACTACTATAATACTGCTCCTATGTACAAGAATATAACTACTATAATACTGCTCCTATGTACAAGAATATAACTACTATAATACTGCTCCTATGTACAAGAATATAACTACTATAATACTGCCCCTATGTACAAGAATATTACTACTATAATACTGCTCCTATGTACAAGAATATTACTACTATAATACTGCCCCTATGTACAAGAATATACTACTATAATACTGCTCCTATGTACAAGAATATTACTACTATAATACTGCCCCTATGTACAAGAATATAACTACTATAATACTGCTCCATGTACAAGAATATAACTACTATACTACTGCCCCTATGTACAAGAATATAGCTACTATAATACTGCTCCTATGTACAAGAATATAACTACTATAATACTGCTCCTATGTACAAGAATATAACTACTATAATACTGCCTCAATGTACAAGAATATAACTACTATAATACTGCTCCAATATATACAAGAATATAACTACTATAATACTGCCTCTATGTACAAGAATAAACTACTATAATACTGCCTCTATGTACAAGAATATAACTACTATAATACTGCCTCTATGTACAAGAATATAACTACTATAATACTGCTCCTATGTACAAGAATATAACTACTATAATACTGCCTGAATTTACAATAATGCAGTACATTCGATGCTGTTAATATGATTTTTGAGCAGCAGCACAGATTCCCTTTTTCCTGACTCCTCCTCCTTGTATGTAACTATATAGCAGTATTACGTATGATACAGTTGTAGTCTGCAGCGTTTCTTGTTTTTCTGCTCCTCTATATATTATTATATATTAGTCAGAGGTCGGGGAGATGAATATTTCAGGAGATCAGTGAGCAGGGTCCTATTTGCAGCCCTGTTGCTTGGCTAATTAGTATTTGACCTTTTCAGCAGCTTTTCCTCCAGTGTAAGATCAGGTCTGTGCTGGAGATAGGAGCACACTGGTTATTATCAGAGCAGCAGGCGCTATATGCAGATGCAGCAGAGCTGGCGTTGTCAGTTAACTGTTTCTCTTCTGCACGCGTTTCCTCCGGATCCCGTGAATTCCCCGTATACAGTAATAATATTTCTGACGCTAAGTGTTGGAATCTGGCACAGACGGGAGTGGGCGATATTGGGCAGGGTTGGGACGTAGTGTTCATTGGCGACGATCTGGGACTCGAGATTGGGAAGATAATGACGTCTTGTTTGGGGTCTGAAATAGGTTTAGAATATATTATGGTTTCTGATCTGGGGTCACGTTTTATTTAGGGGTCTGAATTTGCGAGGGGTCCAGTGAGGGGTCTGCATGTGTTCTGGCGTTTGGTGTGAGGTTCTGCGGTACTTTCACGCTCTGATCGGGGGTTGACCCCTCTGTCGCCCCTTTCCATAGAGGGAGGTTGTGATGCTTTGCTGCTGAGTTGGACAGCGAAAGGCTGGGAATTTGCTGACCGGTGCAGCAGGATGGCAGCCGCAGCTCAGCTCCTCACTTACATTTGCAGGTTACCCTCTGCCATATGTTCCACTTATTGACTCATCAACCAAAAATCATCATTTCAGGTCTGCAGTTTCCTAAACAAGTCATCTGGGACTCCCACCTATCTCAGGACCCTGATCACCTATTCTGATTGGTACCCTGGCCGGTGTGGGTGGCGAGGCATGGTCCCACCATTTGGGAATTCTGGATGCAGCCTCGTGCATTTTCTCGGCTGCTATTGGAACTGTCATGGAGATGAATGTCTAGAAATAAGCATGGACAGCCATGGACAGCCTTGTCTCCAGACACCGAGGCTTTGTGACCTCCAAAGATTAAGACAATGCAGTCCTATGGGGTAACGGTCTTTCCTTACAAATGTTTGTATCTTTTCTCCTCCATCCGAACCTGACCGCCATAATGACTTCTCCTAATGACTGACAAGAGCGCAAAATGAATCAGACCCTAAAGGAGTCTTCCCAGAACAGATAATTATCAGCAATGCACAGAAGAGATGATCGATGAGTAGGGGCGCCACCTTTAAGAGAATGGAGACCCTCAGCCCCACTATTTTCTGATAACAGACAGCCGGGTATAGTGTTCAGTACAATCTATGAACCCCATAAACGCTGAATGGAGCTATCTGTATGGGGTACCCAGGACTCTGACCCCCAGTGATCTGTAGAACACCCCTTTAAGGGCCGGGCTATAGGACCAAAGAGATGTGATGTTTGGAGCCTCTTATTGCTGATGGAATCTTCTGCCCATTTAACCCTCCGTTATCCAGGAGCCGGAACTTGAATGTTGTGTAATGTAAGTCCGGTCTGAATGGTTTTGTCACTGTGCTCCAGATCTCTGCTTGCTGTCAATATACTGGGATGATAAAGGGCGGCTTGTAGCTAATCAGTTCTTTACATACTTATAGGATGAGTCACATAGGTCTGATTAGCGGAGGTCTCGCTTATTGGCCGACACTTGGGGGCTCTTATTGCCTCAATATTCGGGTGACCTCCTCTCCATTGAGGTCGATGCCGATCGCCGCTGCTTTTCATTGCCGGCAGAGATGGATGAGACGATAACAGTAAGGCTCGGCCCAGATCCATATCAATCTCTTGATCACTTCTCCCATCCTCTTCTGGGCAGAGGCTCAGGTTGTGGTGTGCTGCCCCATGACCGTGGGCGCGACGTCCAGCTCCTTGTATCTGCCGGGCACTGGAGGCTTTCGGCGAGAAGACACAGTAAAGGAAGCAGTCATAAGGGTGAATCGTGAGCACTGCCAACAGGATGGCGGCGGCGCTTACATCCCTGCACCACAGGCAGCAACAGGGAAACATTTATCCCCAAACACCTATGACAATAAACCTGTACGTTCCATCATACCAAGACCAGAGCTCGGGCCCTTAAACAATATGGACCCCTTTAAAGCCATTTTTTTTAACTTAAATTAATGAATTTCAAAATAAAAAAATAATTTTTGGACATAAATCAGCTGAGAAAAGCTCAGGAAAATACTGATAAAAGAGTAACGTACTTTCCCACCGGAATAAGCTGACTGATAGGGAAACGAAGAGCCAACAATGTTGCACTTTTTGCTTCTTTGTTTCCCTATCAGTCAGCTTCTCTGGTGGGAAAGTACGTAACTCTTTTATCAGCATTTTTCTGAGCTTTTCTTAGCTGATTCATCTCCAGCTCAACTTTCGTCATAAATCAGCTTAGAGGAGCTCATAAAAAAAGCAGATCATAGAGTTACAAATCCAGAACAAGCTTCCTGATGGATGGTCAGTTAACTCATTCTGCAACCAGCAGAGCTGAGCACATACATTTGGTTCAGGTAGATTCGCTGGATTCAAGGAGAGAGATTCGATTTGCACTGAATACATTTGGCACAGATTGAATCTACTGGGAAGGGGTTGAAAAATAAAGTGCCGTCCTCACCTCTCCCAATACCTGTTACCCGTCTGGCCTCTAATTGAACCTCTTCTTTCATTTCTTCCTGCGGGATGTGACTTCATTAACGTGTTCCCAGTCCGCCAGAAGACACAGAGAGAAAAGGAGAAGAAAGAGGACGAGGAGATGTCCTGAGAAGTGGACGGGGAGAGGCGGCAGGACGGGTGTGGGACATCCCAATGGTGAGTATAGTACATGTACAAGCAATCATTTCATTCAAACCCCTTCTTGACCAGCAGAATCCAGCAAAATAGCGGACGGCCACAATTTTGAGGGATTTGTAGCACAAAAAACTTAGATTTATCTAAATTAACAAATTTTGGGAAATTCTAAACTAATTTAATATGATTAGACTGGTTTTCGCTGATCTCTAAGAGCCAGCAACAGACTGTTCAACGCACGACTATGGAAAGCGGTTACTGCAGCGACTATCAAGGCCGATCAACACAGCGACCGGGTGCTGGAGAAGGGTCAGATCAACCTCCGGAGAAGAAGGAGAAGGTTCGGCGGCATAAAATGAAAGGAAGATTGAAATATATTCCTCCATCACGTCTTAAAGCCGAGCTCCAGATCCAATGTCAGTCTCGTACGAGCACGTATAGAAATAAGCTGTCAGTTCAGAGCCTCCGCCACAACGAAGTCTCAATGTGTTCCTTATGGGAAATCGATAAAAAGTAAAAAAAAAAAAAAAAAACCCATCTAAAATACAACTAAAAGTAGCCAAAATGAGGTCTTCTGCCAACAGGGGGGCGCTGCCGCTGCGCTGTCACCATCCATCATAACAGCCTGACTATGCCACAGCGCAGCGGTCCGCTCTAACCCCCCTCCAGTTTATTTTTTGTTCTCTTCCATTTCTATGTTTTCGCCGCTGTGCAAAAGCGCGAGAAAACAAGGAAACGGCATTTACCGGAGAAGATTCTCAGCGTGAGAGTAGCCGTTCACTAGAAACCATCATTATGCTTCCGCAGGTTTTTTGTTTTTGACAGGCGCTGTCGCGGTCCATGTAAGAAGCGGCGCAGCACATCACGCTGTCAGGCATTTTCTTGTCTAATTTCTCTTCACTCAATTTCCCGCGTTAGGAAGACGCTGGAAATAATGTCACCAGACTGTGCGATCTGTATACACATCTCATCCTGATGTATACAGGAACGACCCGCTGGGGCGAGCGGAGCAGAGATGGGGGGTGGGGAGGATGTGTGAACAAGAAGTATCAAAGAGAGAAAACTAAAATGCAACAAATTGTAACAAGTTACTAAAAGTAATCAACATATTTTCAAAAAGTTCCAGTTCACGGAGGATAAAACTTTTGGTGTTCTTCTCTCCGGTTTCTCGGATACGTTAGATTATGGCACAATCAGTCCCCTGAGATGCCGCCATCACGTGAGAACTTTTTAATTAGTAGGAGCAATATTAATCTGCTTCATTTCTGGTGTCATCACTGAACATAGCAAAACACAGACAATTACTAAAGTATCGTAGAGTAAAAAGAAAGATTTAAGATGAGAATTTATAATGTGATTGTGTTGGGTTCACAATAAGGGGAAATAATTAGCAAATTCTGACGCAGCGACGAGCGCCATGATTACATCACATTGTATCTTCCTCTAAAAGTATTACTGCGTAGTTTTATCAATTGAGAAAGTGACAAGAAAGGAAGCCGTGTCCTCTGCGGAGCCCAGACCCAGCCCTAAACTGTTCTGCTGGTTGTTAAGACAAACCGATAACTATATCCTTGCCCTAACCCTATACCAATCCTTAGCTGTAACCCTAAACCAGCCCTAGATCTAAACCCAACCTTAAACCCATCCCTAGCTCTCACGCTAAGTCAACCCTATCCTAAACCTAACCCTAAACCAATCCTTAGATTTCACCCTAAGCCACCAGTCCTAGCTCAAGCCTAACCCGAAAACAATCCCTAGCTCTCACTCTAAGCTAAACCTGAGCCCTAATCCCATCCATAGTTCTTACTCTAACCCTAGCTCTAAGCCTAGCCCTACACAAATCAATATCTGTCACCCTGAGCCAACCTTAGCCCTAAGCCTAACTTTAAACTAATCCCTAAACCAAATTATTATCTTTAACCCTATCCGTAAGCCTACCCTTAGCCTTAAACCTATAAGCCTACCCTTAGCCTTAAACCTATAAGCCTACCCATAGCCTTAAACATAGTTAGGTTGAGAAAAGCATAAAGGTGTAAAAACAACTTTTAGTAATCAATGAAGACAATATAGACAAGTTAACGTGACTAAAATCACTTGTGATGTTATTGACTAAAGTGAGTGATGTCATGCCAGTTACCAGACAGGACAACAATAGTGATGTCATTGCTGTTTACCTGACGAGAACCCATCTGTGATGTTACAATGCTTGGTGATGTCAATACCGTCACTTGTGATGTCATACCGTCACCTGTGATGTCATACCATCACTTGTATGGCGGAATAAAACCTCATTGAAATATATTTCACCTGGATGGAGCGCTGTTTCTTTTGTTCTGTTTTGATTGCCATATCCAAGAAGGTTCCTTGGTTTTTGATACGAGCGCCCCAATGCAGTGAGTGCTGTCAGTTTGTTTTTTTATTTTTGTTACCTTCACCTGTGATGTCATACCGTCACTTGTGATGTCATACCTTCACCTGTGATGTCATACCGTCACTTGTGATGTCATAACCGTCGCCTGTGATGTCATACCGTCACTTGTGATGTCATAACCTTCACCTGTGATGTCATAACTGTCACCTGTGATGTCATACCGTCACCTGTGATGTCATACCGTCACTTGTGATGTCATACCGTCACCTGTGATGTCATAATCGTCACTTGCGATGTCATAACTTCACCTGCGATGTCATACCGTCACCTGTGATTTCATACCGTCCTTGTGATGTTATAACCTTCACCTGTGATGTCATACCATCCGCCTGTGATGTCATACCATCACCTGTGATGTCATAAACCGTCACCTGTGATGTCAATACCGTCACTTGTGATGTTCAATAACCGTCACTTGTGATGTCATAACCTTCACCTATGATGTCATACCGTCACCTGTGATGTCATACCGTCACCTGTGATGTCATACCATTGCCTGTGATGTCATACCATCACTTGTATGTCAAATCATCACTTTTGATGTCTCATACCGTCACCTGTGATGTCATAATCGTCACTTGTGATGTCATAACTTCACCTGTGATGTCATACCGTCACTTGTGATGTCATAACCGTCACCTGTGATGTCATACCATCACTTGTGATGTCATAACCGTCACTTGTGATGTCATACCGTCACCTGTGATGTCATACCATCACTTGTGATTCATACGTCACTTGTGATGTCAATACCTTCACCTGTGATGTCATGCCGTCACTTGTGATGTCATACGTCACTTGTGATGTCACTGACTAAAGCCAGTGATGTCACTGTAGTTCCCAGGTGCAGACACCAACCCAGATATTGGAGATCTCTGAAGGAGCACAAAAGCTTCTAGATGGAGAAATAAAAAAAAAAAATAGTTGCAGACATCCAGGCTGCACTTTTGCAACTAATACTATACAGAGGTGACATTGGAGGCTAACATACCATGTTTCCCGATAGTAAGACAGTGTCTTACATTCTTTTTACCCCCAAAAGTACCAATATGTCTTACTTTCGGGGTATGTCTTATATTGGAAAATAAATGTCGTTTTTTGTTTTAACCATAAAAACCAGATTCCCCCCATAATGTCCTCAGATTCCCCCCATAATGTCCTCAGATCCCCCCATAATGTCTCAGATTCCCCCCATAATGTCCTCTAGATTTCCCCCATAATGTCCTCAGATTCCCCCCATAATGTCCTCAGATTCCCCCCATAATGTCCTCAGATTCCCCCCATAATGTCCTCAGATTTCCCTCATTATGTCCTTAGATTTTTCTGCCCCCCCCCATAATTTTCTTAGATTTCTCCCCCCATGCATCCGTCTGGAGCACTTACCGTACCACCAAACCGCAACGCTGCCTCACTGCCTGTGTCTCCTCTGTGATGTCAGCAGCGTGATCATGTGACCTGATCACGCTGGCTGGCGCTTCATGGATGTGGAAGTGCTTGCAGCGGCGGCGGTCAGGGCACAGAGCAGAGGGGCTCCCGGCTTACAAGATGTGAGTGTGTAGCGTCTCTGACACCTGGCTGTAACCTGGAGTGAGACGCTAGCACACTGCACACCGAAGCGCAGCAGCACTTTCTCTAAGCCGGCTGTCAGTTTGACAGCCGGCTCAGAGAACGGGGAGAGGGGGCGGCAGAATGCAGCCGACGAGAAGCCTCCTCCTTGGACCGCCGTATCCAACATACAGTTTACTACCGGATATGTCTTACTTTCGGGTACGTCTTACATTAGCCGATCCCCCTAAAACACCACTACGTCTTACTATCGGGGTGTCTTACTATCGGGGAAACACGGTAGTAGCGCAGAGCTTTGCATCCATCTCCACCGCTTTGCTTCGTCTACTTTTCATCTAGAAAATCATAAACTTTTATGCAAAATTCCACAAATAAAAAAGGAGAAAAGCCTGAAAGGATTACTAAAAAAGAATCCACAAAAAGTGGAAAGGAAAAACCTTGATGTGTATGGCGAGTCCATTCACACCTCTCTCCTCTCTCGTTAAGACCTCCGCGACTTATTGTGAAGAAATGGAGCAATTTGCCATTTGAAAAAATTTAAATATTTGATAAAAGCCCCGACGTCGCCCCTCCCGCCTTTGATTCATGGTGGTGTGGAAGCGAGAACGCTGCCGTACCGTGTAAAACAAATCAGCTCAATTGTTTCTTTCCTCCACGGGCTCATAAGTCTGCATCAATGAGTCATCTGCATAAGTGATATCATCATCCCCACAACTCGTCCAGTCTCACTAGGAAATTGAGGAAGCGGAAATGATTATAGGGGCAGCAGACGCCAAGTTTTACAATATTTTGGACCTTTTTATTTGAATCTAATTTCAATTATTTTCCAAAATGTTCACGTTCGAAAAATACTGAGCTCAACTTGAAGACGGCAGAGCCACCGTGTTTCCAGAGGCAACTGGCCCTGCATGTAGCTTTCCTAAAATACACGGACTACATCAGGTCAGTGCTTTACTAATTCCTCATGCCCACCCCAAAATTTAGTTGGTAAACCTGTAAATTACTAATTTTTGCAGGGTCCAAAAATTCTTACGATGCCATGTAACTTAAGTTATGCGCCTTTCAAAATCGAATTGGCTTCCGCTATACTTCTCTGGGGTGCTTATTTTCTGTAGAAAAAGAAAAGGGAGAGGGGCATGTTGAAATCCAACACGTCTGATCTTTCTCTTCCCATTCTGCTGTCATAGAAGCGTTAGGACAACCCCATGCATGTTATACAGTCGTTTGATATTGCCAAAATCAACAGGGTCAGAAAATTTACATTCAAAGTGCGATCACCTTAAGACTGATCTAGTGATAAACTAGAGAAAAAGTGATGAGGACCCATCTGATTCCTCATAAGGGGACCCATCATTTTTTCGATTAAGTTGCCCAAATATTAATCATAAAGAAGAAGTTCCTAAATTTATTCTTAGGGATTTGTGCCTTATGCATTGACAAAGAGTATAACACCCACCCTAGAGTTACAGGCTACATCATCCCACTCCCCACCTATGAAGGTCATATGCGAGCAAGCAAGCACATTGGATAATTTTTGGACATTCCTATGGGTGCATAATATATATGTGCATCAGCAATTGTGACAGTGATCATGAACAGTGTGATGTATGACATATACGTGGTTATAAAAAAAGTCTGCACACCCCTGTTAAAATGCCTGGTTTTATCATGTAAAAATAATCTTACCATGAAGGATCATTGAGAATTTTTTTCTCCCTTTATGTTATAATAATCTGTACAAATCCATTGAAAAATAAACTGAAATCTTTGGAGGCTTTAGAATCCACGAAACATTCATACTCAAATTTTTTTGCTACTGTGCCACAATGTATCGTCAGTAGTTCAGGTTTTTAGTTCTCGGTCATAGAGATGATCAAATCGTTTTGAATTGAATTTATAAAATTCATAACTTCCGCGAATTCAGACAATTTATGATTCAATTAAGCTGAAAGATGAGAGTTCTAGTTTGTGAAAAATACAGAGATACTAATTGATAGGGGAGAGGGATAGGAGATGTGCCAAACTTAATGTGATTGATCATTGACATCATCAGAGATATGGTGGGAGCTACACCTGTTCTCTGTAATTGACACATTTTTTTTCATTCTTAAACACTAGAAAGCAGCAGCAAGACAGGACAATATGTTTTTACAAAAAAATAAAATTTGATATCTGTGTGCCTGCTTGCAAGAAACCGACTGGCTGAAAAAAAGAAGACTTATGTATGTCTGTTTTTTACACAATTATTTTACAAGTCCAATTTACCATCGTACATGCTACATTTGCTTTTTGTACATACATTCACTAAACCTACCTAGCATTTATTATGTCCTTCTTGGCAAGGGTTGAATAATTGGGGTTGAAAAGTAAAGTGTTGCACAACATGAATAGTAAAAGAAAAGTGAATATGGTAGGATAAAAGAAAGAAGGCATACTATGGCTAAAAAATTGGGCCACTAGCAGCAGTGGAAGCACCAGAACCACTGTCATCAGCCTCCACTAAGTCAGGAGGAAGTGGGCATTTTTGAACAAATAACACATCACATTTCAGGCATAACAGAATGATGTTACCTCTGTCAGCAACACCATCAGTTTAAGTCTTTGTTCTGCACAGAACAGTCTGATCGCAAACAACTAAGTGGGAACATTTTTTGGACTTGTTTTCAAAAAAGAAAAAGTTAAAACTTTGTCAGTGTACTTTGATATTTTAATGAGCTCTTAGTCATAGGGCTACCTTCCGGTTCTATGATGAGGTCGCTTTGACTTTACTAAGGCTATATTTGCATTAATAATATTGAGAGGGAATGGATAAAGTCCTGGAAACCTCATTGTGTTACACTTGTCTTTTGCAACAATGGAGTAACCCCCGGGAATTAGCGGGGAATTTTTTGTTCAAATCAAATTTTTTGGGAAAAAATTTGCAGAACCATTAATTTGAATTTCCATCTCGAAAGGTTTGATCCCTCCCTCTCACAGAACTTGTTTAGACTGGCACAAAGGTCAATTTACTATGAGCAGACTACTTGTGTGTACATTCCTTTTCTGGGGACTCAGTCTGATTTATATTACAAAGAACACTTCAGAGAAATTTTTAGAGGGAAAAAAATTGAATATCAATTGGTTTCCAGGAGTTTGTAGTGGAACCCAGAGATATCGGCTTTTGGAGCGAGGATTCGTCTAATGAAGCAACCTTCTTGAGTGTATTAACATTAAACTGAAAATCCTTTAAGAAGAATTTCTTGAATCTTCCTTCTGGAGTCCCCAAGCTCTTCTCCTTCCAGACCCTAAGCCAAAAATATCTCCTCCAAAGTATCTTCTTGTCTGTTAGCACTAGCTGGCTTATTTCCTCTGCTAATATTACTTCTGCGCTTACCAGCAAATCTAATTTCAATCTCTCAATCTAATTCATTTTTGGGCTATTAGACTACTTTAACAACTGATTTCTAAAATCCATTAGATTCATTTTGAATGTTAATTACAGGTAAAAAATAAAATGTTTTTTACTTTGTGTGAAGAAGCACCCCCCTCAGAATGCTGCGTCAGAGAGGCAAAAAATCTTTATTTCCCAAATTAATGGTTTGCCCACACTGCTTAAGGACACTGGCTGCATTACTCTAGAAACAGCGCCACACCTTTCCCATGTTCTTTTCTGGTACTGCAGCTCATTCCTTTAAATTGTACCTTAGCAGCCGGAGAATTTGTATGCACACTCTTTTTTGGGGAGATATCATTATGTTTCTAACCTTACAACCTCTTTAAAACTGGTAAAATGGAGTAAGCCTTACCATCCTCTATCAGTGTGACGTTTGACTACGTGCATTTTGTATGGCATTTTTTCCCGTAATTGTCTGCATGTTCTCAAAAGGTTATTCTGTAAAATAAACTGCGGTCACTAAATTTCTTTTTTATACTGAAAAAAATTTGGGCAGTAAGAGGATATATAGGAGCAGCTGGGAGGAAGTGAGTCAGTGCGTGGCTGAGGGCCCCATGGAAGCAGGGTCCCCTGTTACGAGCAGAGAAAGACCACACAGGGACGGGAGCAGTTCTCAATGAAGGGGCCAACAAAAAAATACAAGAAAAGTCTAGAATAATGCGCAAAGGCGACCTAGTTAGTCATGGATTGGCTTGTGCCTTTAATAAAATTTGGCAAATTTCCCCCGCCAGATGAGTAATGTAACCTCACTGTGTAACGAAGAATTTCACGTATCATTTTACTCTGAAACCAAAACCCCCCCCATTCAGGATGAAAAACAGGCTTTGTGACACCCCCCTTTTTCCCGCCAGATGACCGATGTCTCCCCGGGGGCGGGGATTAACGATCAAAATGTAAATTTGGTGTTATATTAGTGGGGGAGCAACTCTCCTAATGCCATGAGTGTAAGCTGTATTTCCACCTGGTGGGGTGGATCCCAGAACCTTGAAGGGGGGGAGTTTTTGTGCACACAGCAGATGGTGTTGGTGCAGCAGAGTGATAAAAGGGAAAAAAAAGGAGGTTGTGAGGCAATCAGACACTTCCCGGGGAAACAAGCTGTATCCCGGTCCAATCAGAGTGCGCATGGAAAAGGAATGCAACTGTTTTAAAGTTCATGGATTTTCAAGTAGGTGACCTCGGTACAGATCTAGCCAGAAAAAGTGTATAGCAGAGCTAAATTAGGGGAGAAACAAACCAGTGCAGAGATACCTCAGGATAAGAAACCAGAATACAAGAGATAGCGCGAGAGGTTAAAAGTATTTTAGCTGGGAATGATGAGCAAAAAAAACTCATGATAAGTTCAGAATATTAAGAGGGGGAGAAAACGCTTTCACTGTAACATGCTGGAACACGTTTTAAACAAACTAACGAAGGTGAAACCCGAAGGGGGTGGAGTTAAAAAATCTAAAGAGCGGGAGGGAAACAAATACTTAAAAAATATTGGAAAATGCGTGGCCAGGCGTACAGCCGGAATGGTCAAAACAGGGTTTTTTGCCGAACCGAAGGGAGAGGAACACGGGACTCTGCAGAGAAAAGGCAAAGGGGGAACAGGAAGGGTGAGAAAGAAGGCAGGGCAGGTACCAAATAATTTTCACTTCAACTTTTTTGTTCCCCCCAAACCCCCCAAACTGGGGCCCCTTGGGGGGGGGACTAAAAAGTTTCAAGTTTTCACTCTCCTTTTTCTCCATTACAAAAAGTCGAGCTTTTTTTTTATATTAAAATTATTTTTTTTTTGGGGTTTGGAAAAAAGTTGATGGCTTTAACTTTTAAAACAACAGGGAAACAGAAAAGGGGAACGATGGGAGTCGCAAATAGCGGGTTTTTTGGGCGTGAAAATCTCCCCCTGAAAGTTTTTGTTTCGTGGGGGGGCTTTTCGCAACTTATTTGATTGAAGTAACAATGAAAATTGCGTTTTGTTACAAAAAAAAATCGTAATCAACTCCGCGAAAGAAACACATCTTCCTCCCCTCCCCCCGGCTCATGGCGCTGATCGAACTTCCGGCAAAAATCAATAATGACGTGTGTGAAGCGACACGCACAAAAACAGCCGTAATCAAAACCTCCGGAAATGAGACATGTAAAAAAATTTGGGAATGTTTCCACCCCGTTCTGCCTCTTCATTCCCGCACCTCTTGCCCAAACTCCAGGGGTTACTGGCCCTGATGGGATCCAAGGGCTGAGAGTTAAAAGAGGAGGTAGCCTCATTTTTTGGGCTAATAAGCCTGGGGGCCAGAGGTTTTTTTTACTCCACAAGCAGGAGAAGGGGGAAAAAGTAGAGGAGTACGCGTAGCGGGGTTTTTTTAAAGGGTTTTTTCCAAAAAATACCCCCGGCAGTGATAAATTCGACGCTGGGTCCCAAAAATGGGATCCCCCCAAAGGATCTGGAGTTTGGCTCTGCATATGGGTCTCTCCTACATTTTCATTGGGACTTATAGACAAAGTCGACTGTACCAAAATTTTTTCCGAAGTCCAATGAAAGGGCAGAGGCGGGCAGCCAAAACCCTTGCTCTATAGTTCCAAGCCTGTATTTTGGCATGGAGGTCCAAGCCTCAACCCCCCAGGATCTTAAAAAATCCTTTCCTATGGGTGGGCATTTTTGTGTCTTGGGAAAAACTCTTTTGGGGGGGCCCAAAAAGGGGGCCCTGCCACTTGTACTCTTGTTGCAATGGACCCAAAAAACTTTAAGTTATGCTTAGTTTTCCCAGACAAGGTAATAACTGTTCTGCAGCTCTTTTCCCCCTATCCCCCTTCTGTTTTTTATCTCCTTCGTATATGCTAATCATTTTGTCTACTTAAAAAGGGGATTTCCTACCAATGTCACCCCCATCTCCATAGCCGCATCACAGCCCAAAAAATCAATGCATTGGGTGGACCCCCACCACAAAATTTGGATTACCGGGCAATGGGGGGATCAGAGCCGGCCCCATGGAAGTTATGGGGTTGTCCGGTACGGTGGCTCGGTCTGTGGCCCGGCGGTTGGGTATGTTGGGGGGTATATTTACAGGGATAAATTTATATACAGTTCGTGACGCCACCTTAGCTTCTGGAATTTTACCGCGCTGCTGAGATCTCTGAGGGGGGGGGGAGGCAGCTAGAGTCAGGTCCCCTACGGTGGGGGGTCCCTCAAGTTATGAAGTTAGTGAAATGGGGTGCAGAAAAAAAACAATCCACACGGGCGCGTCTTTCCTACCTTTTCTTGAAGATGTTAAAAGGAGGGGCCCAGGGAGGCTGATCCCGGGGGGTGATTTTTTAGACAGCAGTGGACAAGTTAGGGCCTCCTTTTTTTTCATACGTGATTACAACCCCGCCTGAAGCGTTTTTCCCTCAATAACTCCGCTAATCCTGCTGTAATGCCCGCATTTTGTGGAGGGCCTTCCCCCCGGAGAGCTAATTTTTTTTTTTGTCGGCACTGACTCAAAGTCCTTTTTTCCCCCTGACCCCAGTACGACGACTATATGGGGTGTTTGCCCCCCCCCGGTCCGGGAAATCCCTGGTTTTTTTCCACATGCTTAACTAAAAAATGATCCTTTGGGTTTTCCCTGACCGGGCAAGGAGGCTTCTTCAATCCAAACGCACCTTTCCAAAAACTTTCCACTTGCCTTTCGCCTTTTCCTCGTGGTACATAAGCAACACACTTGCATAAATCGGGTTCACTCCTTCATTCACTTCCTTTAGAGTTTACAGATGCTCTTTTTCACTAGGCGGAGCAGTTCGAACCTTTCACTCCCCCTGGAGACGGTGACTGAAGTCTTTTGCACTAAGCTTTTCTTTCTTTAATGAATTTTCGGTGAGGCGCTCGCTGGGAAAGGTGAATGCCACCTGTCTCCCCTCCATTTCGAACGATGATGAGCTGGCTGGACGGCCCCCTCCCTCCGAAAAACTCCGACTTTTCTCGTCCAAGCGGAAACACACTACAAATCAAAACAAACATACACCCTGACCACCCCTCACAAGAACCCAACCCTAAGGGTGGTCTATGTGTTAGTAAAGGGTTTGAGCTTAAACTGCTGTCTGCCACACACTCTCCAGGGAATGCGTGTGCCAACACCAGGGCTACACATCCCCCAGGTAAAAGACAGCACTCCCGGGCTGTAAAATACAAAGAGACATTTTTGTTTACATAAAAACATCAAAATGAAAAATAATTCGTCCCATCCGGGGGGAGGATTTTTGAACGTTGAAAAACAATAACTTTTTAAAAAAATACAAAAGTTTTAAAAGCTTAAAAAATTTTAACAGTATTTTGTAAAGGGGCCGTCCCAAAACCTTCAAGTGGGTCCGGGGGGGGTGCAGGACATCGAATGCAACCTCACCATTCCACACCCAGGGGTTTTAATTAGGGTGTTGTGCTGGTTTTATGTAAAACCAAAAAAGCACCGAAGCCAAAAATATAAAAAAAATTTTTGGGCTGGCACATCCCAAACCCAAAGTCCATTTTTTAAACAAAACACAGATAAAAACACACCCAAATAATACTAAATGCAAACTTTTTTTTTACCCAGCCGGGGCATTCCACGGAAAAAAAATTTTGCATTTAAAACTTTAAAAACTTAAAATTTGGAAAATTTAAAAAAATACTTAACTTTCACAACTTTACTTATGGTAACCCAAATGAATCCCGATTTTCTTTACTTTTATTCTTTTCACATCCCCCCCCTTTTTTTTTCCCACCCCCCCCCGGGGGCTGGAAAATCGGTGTTCCCAATCCCAGAATAAGGGGTCGTGACCTGTTTTTGGGGTTTGAGTCGCCACAGTGCTTTCGAACCAAAGGGGGGCAACGGGTACATTCCCTCACGAGACACCGTTTTGCGTTTCAATCACAGTTAACTTTGGCCGGTCGGGATTGCGATTGAGACTGGGTCGCTAGTTGCGATGTAGAAATTGCTTTAATTTTTCGATGAGCTCAGGGGCATGCGGGGGGCCCGGGCCCGGGTGTTTTTTTTAGCTGGGACGGGGGGCGCTGCGGTATGGTGACTTTCCGGGTGGGGGGGGGCCGGGGCGATGGTAAAGTTAAAAGGGTACCACCCTTCATTCCCCCCGTGCCGGTGTAGTGCATGTTCCCCTTAACTAAGTCCCCCCGGGGATGGCCTTTTGGGGGGGGATTCTACGTCCCTGCGACAAAAAAAACCCCGGGGGGGCCCGGTTTTAGGGGGTGAACCCCACCCTTTTCCCAGCGGAATCAGTCCACACCCCCCGCCCGGGGTTCCCTCAGGTACCTTTCTCTCCCCCGGACACTCTCCTTGTCCGCATCAGCTTGCATGTTGCCGCTTCGACCCCCCTGAGCCCCCGTCTTTCCTCCTGCTGGGTTTCTGCTTCTCCTCCGACGTTTCCCCTCAATTCCACTGGGCGGTGTAGGGACGTCACCAGGCGCGCCATCCGTCCCATCGACGTCGGGGAAAAGAGGACGGACCCCTCCGGGTCCTGCCGGGTCGACATCTGCGGGCCCTCCGGGGCCCGGGGGCTTCCGGGGAAATGGGTACCCCTCAACCTCCTTCGCCCCCACCGCTTCACCGATGGGGTCAGGGGGGTACTTTCGGGGGCAGCCCGGGGGTTTTTTTTGCCCTTGCTGGGCACAGAATTTTGGAACTCCAGCGTAGGGATCTCAAGGGAGAACACCGCGTCCCCCAGCCCCCCGCTGCTCCGGGTACCCGGGGGTCCCGTCTCTTCAAATCCAAGTTGTGGCGAAATCATCTTTTTCGGGGGTGCATTTTCTTCTTTTTTTTTCTAGCAACGCCTGCTGCGTGCAGGCCACATGACTCCGGGCGGGGGGCAGCTGCGGGGGAAGGGGCCTTCCTTCCTCCGTTTTTCCCGCCGGCTGCACACGCCTGTTCCATATGTTCCGAAATTCTTTCTTCTTCCCCCAAGACATCCCCCTCTTCCCCGGGGCGGGTTTGCGCTCCTCCTCCTCGCAGGGAAGGTGAAGAGGAGGCGGGGCCCCCTTTGCTGTAGGGCGGGCGCATATTGTAATAGCACTTAAGGACAGGCATTTTCTTCGCGCACAGGGGGTACACCCCACGAAGGTAGCCCACCTTCTTCCCAGCGCCGAGGGGCGAATAGGCGACAAAGAGGCGTTTTTGGCGCCAAAAGTGCAAACAGTCCTTTTCCAAAAAACAACTCCATAGGCACAGGGGCCGCTTTTTGCGAGTTCGCCCCCTGTTCGTGACCCAAAAGTTTTGGTCGACCCCCACCACAATTGGGGATTACCAGGAAGGGGGGTATCAGAGCCGACCCGGAATCTAGGGGGTTTTGTCCAGGTAGCGTGGGGAACTTGGGCCCGGGGGGTTTTGGCGATTTGGGGTAATTTAAGGGATGATTTATATACAGTTCGGACGCCACCTGTAGTTTGGGGAATTGCCCCCGCGCTGCGTAGTCTCGGGGGGGATGGTGAGGCAGCAAGGGGGTCAGGTCCCCTAAGGTGGGACTGGCCCCAAAGTCAATGTTAGTGAAGGGGGGTGAGATAAATAAACTTCCACACGGTAGTTTTTTTTCCCCTACCTTTACTTTGATCCGGGGGGGCCCCGGGGGAGCTGATCCAAGGAGAGGTATTTTGAGACAGCAGGGGAAAATTTTAGGGGCCTTTTTATTCAATCGATGGTACACCAGCCTAAGGTAGTTCCCTCAATAACTCCACAAACCCCAAGGTATGCCCATTCATTTGGGGTGGGGCCTTCCTGCGAGAGACTAATTCTTTTTTGGGCACTGACCAAATTTTTCACCCCCCTGACCCCAGTTACGTACTGACAAAAAGGGGCGTTTGCCGCGACCTGGGGGCCGGGGAAACCCGGTTTTTTTTCCCCTATGCTTGAAGCTAATAGTGTCCTTGTTCCCCTGACCGGTTGCAATGGCGGACTTTTTTAATCCCCAAAGCACCTTTCCAATAAACTTTCCAGTGCCCCTTTCCCCCTTTCCTGGGAACAAAAAACACTCCACTTGCTAAAGCGGGGTAGTCACTTCCTTTTCCTTCCCCCTTGGTTATTACGATGCTCAGTTATTAAAAGGGAGGGCACGTCCTAACCTTTCATGTCCTGGAGACAGGTGACTGAAGCTTTGCACTAAGCTTCTTTTTTCAATGGATTCAGGTGAGGGGCACTCTGACTAGGCTAAGGGAAAGCCCCTGTACACCTCCACTTTCTGAAAGATGATGACTGGGGGGAAAAGGTTCCTCCCTCCACTAAACCCAGACTCTTTTTTGTCCCCAAACAGGGGAAAACACTACTAAAACACCCACAAACATACACCTGACCACTCCCCCACAAGTACTCATACCCTAAGGGGGGTCTAGGAAAAATTGGTAATGGGGTTTCATTAAAAATGCTTCGCCACACACTCTCCAGGTTACTGCGTTGCCTAAACCAGGGCACACCAAAAAACCGGGAAACTAGGCGGCCCCCTTTAGCCTGGATCCCCTCTGTGCTCTGGCCCACCCCCGAGCTCCAGTACCCCTTTGGGCTCTGGACCCTCCTCGAGCTTTGGTCCTTCCCCCCGGCTCTGGACCCTCGCTGAGCCCGAAAACCCCCTCTGAGTTTTTTGGCCCCCTTTGGGTCTGGTCCCTCCCGGTCCAGAAAACCCCCCCTTTTAGCTAAAAACCCTTCTCTGACTCCAACCTCCCGGGGCTGCAGATCCCCCCCTGAGCTCGGATTCTTCTAGCCCGGGGCCTTTCCTCTGAGCCCCGGATCCTCCTCGAGCTCCTGATCCTCCCCGAGCTCCGGGCCCTCCTTGACTCCAAACCTTTTTTCTGAGCACCTGACCTCCTCTGGGGTCCACCTCCTTGAGCTCCAGTCCTCCCTGACTGGGACCCCCCCCTGAAAAGGGTTCCCCTGACCCTCCTCTCTACCTTTTTTCTTAGTAGGGCGCATGGACAGGGATGGCCAGATGGGTCTATAAAAGGGAAACCCAGGTCCCCCTCTTTAGTGAAGGACGAATATTCACCAGCACGGAATTCTTAGTTTTTTGTGTCGGGGGGAAGGTAATGGGAAAAACCCAGCAACTCCCCCGGGTTTGCGTCGTCAGGAGTAAACAATGTGTGTAGCTCGAAGCAAAAATAAGGAAAAAAAAAAAAGTCATTCATTGAAAAAAAAAATCTAAATTTTGAACTTAAAAAATTTTCAGTGCAGGAAAAAACGGTTCGATAAAGTGGGGCAATCTGAATAATATAAACAGATCTTATGGCCATGTGACTACAAGGCCGCGTTTTAGGAGAACCTTAAGGCAAAATATAACAAAATAGCAATAATATTTTTTTTTCCACCTACCCCCATGAAAAAAAATTGAAAAAACTTTCTAATACCTAAAAAATAAACCAAATACATCACCACTAACACAACCTCACAGGGGATCATCACAAGCTGCCATTAGTGCTTTTACAGTACCAAGGAGGCCTCGGGGAAGAAGGACCTTTAAATTTGGCCTCCTTATTTTCCCGTAAAAACAATTGCAAAATAATACCTACATAAGCAAAGAAAAATACCCCAATATGCCCACATAACACTCCCTAAAACATTTAAAAAAACTGCAACTCAGGTCCTACATTACCAGGAGATCCCCGGGAAAAAAAACTTTAGCAATTCTCTTTTAGATTTCTTCTAAAAAAGAAAAACAAAAGGACAAAAATGGGTAAGAAAAGTAATAAACCCAACTGGGAAAAAAAAAAAAAACACGATCCCAAAAAACACCATAGTCCAAACTGCCACTCATCTCATACAGTACTCAGGGCCTGGGAAAAAAAGCTGTTGCAATTCCTTTTTGTCTCAACAAGAATGGTTGAGAAAAAATCCTAATCGGTATAATAAATAACAAAAGCCAACCTAAATATAAACCCAAACCCAAAATAAATCTGCCATCCAGCCCCCAAACAGTTAAAAGCGCCCATGGAACAAAACCTTTCTATGACCCCAAAAAAAAAAGCCCCCAAAAAATGTCTAACAGGTATGAAAATAATGAGACAAACCAACCCCCATCAGGCCCCCCATTTTAATTATACCAATGGATCAAATAAAAAAAAGACTTCAATTTTTGTACAATCATTTTGGAGGTTACAGAAAAAAAAGTATTCAAATTGCCCTTATTTCACCTCCCACAACGAAAAAAATGACAAAATAAACTTACAAAGGGATGATAAATAATACCGCTATATAGTAAACGGGAAAAAATGTTGCAAAATTTTAAAACAATTTTACGCCAAATTTTAAACAAACATTTGGGAAAAAACAATATTGCAAATCAGGGTTTGTTAAACCCCCCCAACCCCCTGGTTAAAGAATCTCGGGTTGGCCCCAGGCACCCCCTTTTTTCTCTTTTTAAACCCCTTTTTTACACATGGCCGATCCTTTTCCAAAAAAATGTTTCAAAGCATCATCAAATGGGCCCCCCTGCGGCGTAAAACCCGGGGAAAACGCGTAAGTGTACTTTTTCCCCCCGCAGCCCGCCCAAAAAAAAAAAAGTATTACGTGTCCTTCATATCAACTTGCAGCAAAGCGGCAGCCCGATTGTCCTCATTATAATCCCTTGAGTAGAAATATTTACCCCCCCACCAAAAAATTTTTTCCCAAAATTACCCTAGTAATATATTTAAAGGGGGGGAAACCTCTTTTTCCTGTGAGATTTGTGAGCATCGATTTTCAGAATAAAGGGGGAGACCCCCCAAAAAAACCCCCCCTTAAACTTGTAAATTCGAGAGAAAATGGCGGTATCACCCTCTTTTAAGATTTTTCTATATTCACCATTTTTTTCGTCTTTTCACTTTTTGTTTTTCCTCCTTTTTTTTCCATTTTTTTTTTTATCTTTTGTTTTATATTAAAGGGTTTTTTTTTTTATTTTTTTTTGTATTTTTTATTTTTTTATAATTTTTTAAAAATACAAAAAAATCGAAAAAAAGAAAAAAAATCAAAAAGGGTGAAATGGGGAAATAAAAAAAAAAGATAATTTTTGCCGCGTTTTAAGGTTTTTTTTTTTGGGTTTCACTTATCGTAATAAGAGCTGACACGCAGTTCTGTGGGCAAACGGTTCCCAATTTAATGGGGAATTTTTTTTTTCCTTTTCTATTTAAAAAAAAAAAAACCCAAAAACCCCCCGTTTTGCCTTTTTTGGGGATCCAGAATTTTGAGTTCCGCGTAAAGGGCCCCCATACGATTTCTGTTTTTTTTTGGGGGCCCCGAAATCTAAAACCCTCACCCCAATATCTGCGGGGATATTCTGCTGCAGCCCAGGAAAGAAAAAAAGAGTTAACATTTTTGAAAAATTTTTAGCTTGTTTCTACACCAAAAAAAAATCATCCCCTCCCAAAAAATCTAAAGTCTACTACTTTCTGAAGGGGAGTATTCTCACTGAAAAGCACAGGACACTGGGCGGTGGCCCCCCAAAGGGTTGTGTGATTTTTCGTTACGTGGAGAAGCAGTGGCCCTTACTCCCTTCCTCTTAATGGTCCCCTTATCATGGGTTTTCTCGTTTTCGGGGTTGAAAAATTTTTTATTTTTTTTTTTGTCTACCACGCTATTTTTTTTCCAAATGCTTTTTGACTTACAGGCCCCAAGGATGGGAACCATCTCAGCGAAAAAAGCCGGTCCCTTGATTTATTGGGGCTGCACGGGGGTTTTTTTTCCCCAAACTTTTTGTAATTATCTTAGAGAACGTGGAGTTAAGAAAAGTCGCTAAAATTTTTTTCGAAAAAGGTTTACGAGAGGGAACCCCCTTAAGCCCGGGGGGAGATTTTTACCATGGCAGTTTTCCATGTAAAAATTTCCCCCCCCTGCCTCGCCCTGAATTTTTTAATAAACCTCGTAAACCACAAAATCCCAAAAAAAACTCCTTTTTAACTCTTCTAGTTTTTCCTTTTTGTCGATTCTGTGCATTAAAGAGTAAGTGTAAGTAAGCGCCAGTCATCAAAGGAACTTTTTTGATTTCCGGGGGCCCTGCGTAAAACCCCAAACTCTACTAAAATTTTCGCCCTCCGCGATTATGCCATGAACCCAATTTTTTGAAAAAGGTAAAAGAGGGACTTAGTTAAAATTTTTTTTTCTTTTTTAAAAAGTGCAAAAACCCAACCCATCAAGGTTTTAAAAAATTTTGCATGGGCCCCGCAGGTGTCTACCTCCCCCCGTGCAGGTTTTTTCAACTGCGGAGAAGCGAAAAGGAAAACCCTTTGGTGAGCGGATTTTTGAAAAAACGAATTCACGACTTTTTAAAAAAAATTTCCCCCCCCCAAAATTTAATTTTCAGTAAAATATTTTTGCAATTCAAACAAAAAAGATGGAGTTTTCTAAAAATAAAAGTGAGTAAGAAAAAGGAGGAACGACCCCCGCAAACCTAAAGGGGTTTCACCCCCACAAGGGGGGAGGGACCCCTGCCCTAAAGCTTACCTTACAGGGGAAAAGGGGGGACCCCAAAAGACCAAAAGGCTTTAAACCTACAGGAGAGAGAGGACCCCACTTTTCCTAAAAGCTAAAACTCACAGGAAAGAGAGAC
>JARQOD010000006.1:3959406-3987219 GCA_033576555.1 Oophaga sylvatica
CTGGATAAAATCCTTTGACGGTGTGGTTTCCAAAATGGGGTCACTTGTGGGGGTTTCCACCGTTTAAGCACATCAGGGGCTTCCAAACGGGACATGACGTACGCTCTCGATTACAGACAATTTTGTGTTCAAAAGGTCAAACGGTGCTTCTTCCCTTCTGAGCTCTGCCATGCGCCCAAACAGTAGTTTTCCCCACATATGGGGTATCGGCATACTCGGGAGAAATTGCACAACAAATTTTATGGTCCATTTTCTCCTGATACCCTTGTGAAAATAAAAATGTTTGGGTCTAAAGTAAATTTTTTGCAAAAAAAACGTTAAAACGCTCATTATTTCCTTCCATTTTGCTTCAGTTCTTGTGAAGCACCTGAAGGGATAATAAACTTCTTGAATGTGGTTTTGAGCACCTTGAGGGGTGCAGTTTTTAGAATGGTGTCACTTTCGGGTATTTTCTGTTATATTGACCCCCAAAATGTGAGGTGGTCCCTTAAAAAATGGTTTTGTAAATTTTGTTGGAAAAATGAGAAATCGCTGGTCAACTTTTAACCCTTATAACATCCTAAAAAAAAAAAAAAAAATATGCTTCCAAAATTGTGCTGATGTAAAGTACCCATGTGGGAAATGTTATTTATTAACTATTTTGGGTGACAGCACTCTCTTACTTAAAGACACAAAAATTAAAAGTTTGAAAATTGCTGAATTTTCAAAATTTTTGCCAAATTTCCGTTTTTTTCATAAATAAACCCAAGTCATATCAAAGAAATTTTACCACTGACATGAAGTACAATGTGTCACGAAAAAACAAACAGTCTCAATCAGTGGGATCCATTGAAGCGTTCCAGAGCTATAACCTCTACAGCGACAGTGGTCAGAATTGTAAAAATTGGCAATTCACAGCATCTTAATTGTTGTTGCGTTTTCTTTTCTCACACAGATTTCATTTTTACTTCATTTTACATACTCAGAAAAAAAACATGTAAAGTATTGCTGCAGTCCATGATGATGAACACCAAATAAAAATGAAAAAGCTCGTGTAACTTTCTGGAAAAAGGGGATGCAAATGTCAAAGAAAAAAAAAAAAAGACCCCACCAAAAAAAGTTAGGAAAAAAGTGAAGAAAAAGACAAATTTTAAAAAACCACTACAAAAGGAACACACAAATCTTCAAAGCAAAATATTTTACTTGTGGATTTGTATTATATTTTCTTGCATTTATTTGGAAGAAGAAAAAAATAAAAACAAACGCTTCACCCTTCCTTGAGAAGAGGAGAACTGTCCCATAACGGACGGGGAGGACTGCGTAGGACAGAAAAACAAAAGGAAAAAAAAAAAAGAATTCACAGCCATTTACCAGAAAGCGACACATGGAACACAGACTTTCCAATGCAGAAATAAAAAAAAAAAAAACTCCACGTGCAATAAAATTTATATATATATATATATATATATAATATATATATATATATATATATATATATATATATATATATACAGTATATATATTTTTTTAATTCCACCATTTTTTAGTGTTTACGGCGTTCACTTTGAAGTAAAAATGACCCGGTAATATGACTTTCCAGGTCAATGAGATTATGGCGACACCGAACTTCTATAGCTGTTTTTGGAACTTAGTTGATTTAAAACATTCTGAAATAAAAAACAACACTTGTTTTGCTTGTTGATTTTGCCGTTGAGCCGGTGATTTTATTGGTATCATTTTCCAGTGCACACAACGTTTTGATTGATTTTTATTACATTTTTAAAGGTGAAAAATTGAGGCTTTGGAGCTTTATTTTGGGTAATTCATATTTTGATAGACTGGACTTTAATGGATACAGTGATAAAATAAATATTTTTTATTGTTGTTTTGGGACAAGGCAGTGAATTAGATTTTTTTATAAACTTTTTGCTCGTTTCTTTCCTGTCCTCCTTTGGGCACTGTACCCGGGTGTCAGCTGTTTATCGCCCCCTTCAGCCGTCAGTTTTCAGTACATGTGGGTACAGTATTGATATAATCTATGGGACTGCGCACATGTCTGTTTTTTTTTTTTCTGGAGTATGGCCGTCAATAAGTCCAGCACACGGATGACAAAGTGTGACCCGTACCGGAATAAATGCAGACTAGAAATGGCAGACGTTTAGGTGTTGTGCAGAGATAGATATCAGCCAGATATAGAATTAGTGTTGTGTGTAGTTTCCTGTACTTGTATTTTAGCAGAAATAAATGAAAAATGCCGACGTGTGATCCTCCCTATTTTTTGATAATCAGCCAAGGTAGAGCAGACAGCTGGGGGCTTATATTATCAGGCTGGGTTATTGGTCCCTTCCCAGTCTAAAAATAAAAGCCAGCAGCCGCCAAGCGCAGCGTGAGCCAGCAACGCCGATGAGCGTTGTCATCATTACAACGTGATGTAGCAGGAACTTTACAGCTATTCACAGTCACCGGAGCAAAATCCAGGGAATTGGACTACATAAAACCTGTGTGGGATTTTTTTTTAAATAAATTGGTGAATGAGGGATAGTGTTGGGGGGTGGGGGCTGTATTCAAATCAAGTATTTTTTTCTGTGTGTTTTTTTTTTTTTATTACTGGGTTAGTAATGGGGATGTCTGATAGACTCCTCTCCGTTACTAACAACAGGGCTTGATGCCAGCTGTGATTTTTTGACAAATCACAGCTGTCATCAACCCCAACTATCATTACTCCGATTGCCGCCTCTCTAAAGCAATCGGGAAGAGTCGGACACAGCTCCAGAACTGGAGCATCTAATAAGAGGTGCCACTTCTGGGGCGGCTGTGGGTTGGTATTTTTAGGACGGAAAAGGACCAATATCCATGGACTTTCCCAGCCTGATAATATAAGCCCAAACCTGTCTATTTTACCTTTGCTGGTCATAAAAATATGGGGGGACTATACATTGTTTCCTTCATTTATTAGCTAAATACAAGTACAGTAAACTACACACACAAAGCACTGATTATATATCTCACGGATATCTATTTATCTATATTTTCACGTATTTAACACCTAAACATCTGTCATTTCTCTTCTGCCTTCTATTCCAGTACGTGTCACATGCATGGTGCACACAGACATCATATGGATGTCGGACACGGATAGCAGTGGTACTGGTTTTTGCAGTACCGGAAATATCAGAAGATGTGAAGGAGGTCTTATATGGGTTTGTACACCTTCACACTTAATTTTTTTTAATTGCTCATTTAAGTCCTAAATACAAAATGAAGCAGACCTCACATCCAGCCTATATTACTGGGAGAGACATACAGACCTCACATCCAGCCTATATTACTGGGAGAGTCACACAGACCTCACATCCAGCCTATATTACTGGGAGAAAATGAACTCGGCACTCAACTTTAGTATAGTGAGAATAAAGATTTTTATTCACAGTAGTAACACGAAACGTTTCGGTCCTATATCATGGACCTTCATCAGTCACAGATACTACTGGGAAGGGGGTTTATCCACATAGGGAACTTCCCTATGTGGATCAACCCCCTTCCCAGTAGTATCTGTGACTGATGAAGGTCCATGATATAGGACCGAACGTTTCGTGTTACTACTGTGAATAAAAATCTTTATTCTCACTATACTAAAGTTGAGTGCCGAGTTCATTTTCTATTAGATACGGTTTGGGAACCTACTCTGGCACCTTCTTGGTTGTGCACACGGTTATTTTTTCATATATTACTGGGAGAGACACACAGACCTCACATCCAGCCTATATTACTGGGAGAGTCACACAGACATCACATCCAGCCTATATTACTGGGAGAGACACAGCCCTCACACCCAGCCTCTATTACTGGGAGAGACACACAGACCTCACATCCAGACTATATTACTGGGAGAGACACACAGACCTCACATCCAGCCTATATTACTGGGAGAACACACAGACTTCACATCCAGCCTATATTACTGCGAGAGACACACAGCCCTCACATCCAGCCTCTATTACTGGGAGACACACACAGACCTCACATCCAGCCTATATTACTGGGAGAGACACACAGCCCTCACATTCAGCCTATATTACTAGGAGAGACACACAGCCCTCACATCCAGCCTCTATTACTGGGAGAGACACACAGATCTCACATCCAGCCTATATTACTGGGAGAGACACACAAACCTCACATCCAGCCTATATTACTGGGGAGACACACAGACCTCACATCCAGCCTATAATACTGGGAGAGTCACACAGACCTCACATCCAGACTATATTACTGGGAGAGACACACAGACTTCACATCCAGCCTATATTACTGGGAGAGACACACAGACCTCACATCCAGCCTATATTACTGGTAGAGATACACAGACCTCACATCCAGACTATATTACTGGGAGAGACACACAGACCTCACATCCAGCCTATATTACTGGGAGATACACAGACCTCACATCCAGCCTATATTACTGGGAGAGACATACAGACCTCACATCCAGCCTATATTACTGGGAGAGACACACAGACCTCACATCCAGACTATATTACTGGGAGAGACACACAGACCTCACATCCAGACTATATTACTGGGAGAGACACACAGACCTCACA
Organism: Oophaga sylvatica; assembly: GCA_033576555.1. Taxonomy (NCBI): domain Eukaryota; kingdom Metazoa; phylum Chordata; class Amphibia; order Anura; family Dendrobatidae; genus Oophaga; species Oophaga sylvatica. The sequence goes on from JARQOD010000006.1 coordinate 3,963,993, forward strand.
TCCAGCCTATATTACTGGGAGACACACAGACTTCACATCCAGCCTATATTACTGGAGAGACACACAGACTTCACATCCAGCCTATATTACTGGGAGAGATACACAGACCCCACATCCAGCCTATATTACTGGGAGAGACACACAGACCTCACATCCAGCCTATATTACTGGTAGAGATACACAGACCTCACATCCAGACTATATTACTGGGAGAGACACACAGACTTCACATCCAGCCTATATTACTGGGAGAGACACACAGACCTCACATTCAGCCTATATTACTGGTAGAGATACACAGACCTCACATCCAGACTATATTACTGGGAGAGACACACAGACCTCACATCCAGCCTATATTACTGGGAGATACACAGACCTCACATCCAGCCTATATTACTGGGAGAGACATACAGACCTCACATCCAGCCTATATTACTGGGAGAGACATACAGACCTCACATCCAGCCTATATTACTGGGAGAGACACACAGACCTCACATCCAGCCTATATTACTGGGAGAGACACAGAGCTCACTTGCTCTTCTGACTCTCAGAACATAGTAACACAAATGGTCATAATATGTATATTTGTATTGTACTGTGCAAACATTTTAGGCACGTATGGAAAAAATGCTATAAAGTAAGAAGCTTTAAAAATAGAAATGTTAATTTATTGTAGTCGTTAAACTGCAAAATGAATGAACAAAAGAGAAATGTAAATCCCATCAGTGTCTGACGACCGCCCGTCGCCTGCGTCATCTGTATCGGACGACCGCCCGTCGCCTCCGTCATCAGTATCTGGCGACTGCCCGTCGCCTCAGTCATCAGTATCTGGCGACTGCCCGTCGCCTCAGTCATCTGTATTGACGACCGGCCGTCGCCTCGTCATCTGTATTGACGACCGCCCCGTCATCTGTATCTGCGACCGCCCGTCGCTCCGTCATCTGTATCTGACGACCGCCCGTCGCCTCCGTCATCTGTATCTGACGACCGCCCGTCGCCTCCGTCATCTGTATCTGACGACCGCCCGTCGCCTCCGTCATCTGTATCTGACGACCGCCCGTCGCCTCCGTCATCTGTATCTGACGACCGCCCGTCGCCTCCGTCATCTGTATCTGACGACCGCCCGTCGCCTCCGTCATCTGTATCTGACGACCGCCCGTCGCCTCCGTCATCTGTATCTGACGACCGCCCCGCTCGCTCTCCGTCATCGTATCTGTACTGACACCGCCCGTCATCTGTATCTGACGACCGCCCGTCGCCTCCGTCATCTGTATCTGACGACCGCCCGGCGCCTCGTCATCTGTATCTGACGACCGCCCGTCGCCTCCGTCATCTGTATCTGACGACCGCCCGTCGCCTCAGTCATCTGTATCTGACGACCGCCCGTCGCCTCCGTCATCTGTATCTGACGACCGCCCGTCGCCTCCGTTATCTGTATCTGACGACCGCCCGTCGCCTCCGTCATCTGTATCTGACGACTCCCCGTCGCCTGTCATCTGTATCTGACGACCGCCCGTCGCCTCCGTTATCTGTATCTGACGACCGCCTGTCGCCTCCGTCATCTGTATCTGACGACTCCCCGTCGCCTGTCATCTGTATCTGACGACCGCCCGTCATCTGTATCTGACGACCGCCCGTCATCTGTATCTGACGACCGCCCGTCATCTGTATCTGACGACCGCCCGTCATCTGTATCTGACGACCGCCGTCATCTGTATCTGACGACCGCCCGTCATCTGTATCTGACGACCGCCCGTCATCTGTATCTGACGACCGCCCGTCATCTGTATCTGACGACCGCCCGTCATCTGTATCTGACGACCGCCCGTCATCTGTATCTGACGACCGCCCGTCATCTGTATCTGACGACCGCCCGTCATCTGTATCTGACGACCGCCCGTCATCTGTATCTGACGACCGCCCGTCATCTGTATCTGACGACCGCCCGTCGCCTCCGTCATCTGTATCTGACGACCGCCCGTCGCCTCCGTCATCTGTATCTGACGACCGCCCGTCGCCTCCGTCATCTGTATCTGACGACCGCCCGTCGCCTCAGTCATCTGTATCTGACGACCGCCCGTCGCCTCCGTCATCTGTATCTGACGACCGCCCGTCGCCTCCGTTATCTGTATCTGAAGACCGCCCGTCGCCTCCGTCATCTGTATCTGACGACTCCCCGTCGCCTGTCATCTGTATCTGACGACCGCCCGTCGCCTCCGTTATCTGTATCTGACGACCGCCTGTCGCCTCCGTCATCTGTATCTGACGACTCCCCGTCGCCTGTCATCTGTATCTGACGACTCCCCGTCGCCTCCGTCATCTGTATCTGACGACCACCCGTCATCTGTATCTGACGACCGCCCGTCGCCTCCGTCACTTCTTTTCGTCACTTATACACAGGTTATGGAGGATCTCGGCAGGAAGTTGAGCCAAATATCTTGGAGAACTGACCCCAGATCTTCTGTGGAGGAGGCTGGTGTAGCCTAAGGTCAGACAATCCCTTCAAAGCCATTGACTGGATGTTGGGGGTTGTTGTCCGGCTGCAGAATAAAGCTGGATCCAATCAGATACCTCCTGAATGTATTACATGATGGGCAAATATCTGACGACACCATGAATCCTGACCTAATCCCCAACTGCATGTGCGTCACTGCTCCTGCGGACCCTCATTATTGTGCCGCTCTTCAGCCTCCAGGGAACAAACTATCGTCGGTTACAGACAAATACTTCACATTTCGGCTGCTCATTCCAGACACCTGCTGACCATTTTCTGCACCTCGTTTCGATGTCTTCGTGCATAGTGAGTGTCTCGCCCTTGTTTCCATGTGGAAGGTCTGGTGTTTTTTGCCACAATTTTGCCATGAAGACTATTTCTGTCCAGACTTCTCCGCTCAGCGGATGGGTGCAGCCGATCACCCTGGATGCTGACAGTTCTGAGTTGATGACACTGCTGGACATCTGATTTTGAAGGAAAGTAACACGATGTGAAATTAATCTGCTGCACTAAGTCTCCAAGAAAAGCAATAGATCATTACTAAAAAGAGGCTCTCCACGCCTGAAAATAATTTCGGTATGACTTGCAGCTTTCAAATTGCTAGTGGTGCGTAACATTCAAACCATTGGGATTCAGCTCCGGTTCCAGCAGTCTTCAGCCGCATTTCTTTGAGGCACGTGACCACAACAGGTCATTTAAGTATCGCTGGGATTGAAAAGTGGAGTTGAGTCCTAACAGTGTGCACGTTACACGCCAAGCAGAATTCGACTGTCAAAAAGGGGTGGACAACCCCATTAATAAAAACCAAGAGCAAATTTGTATTTGTGCAATACAATGATCGCTCTCCAGTCTCGAGGCCCGCTTCTCTTCTTGCTGGATGCACTGTGCTCCTGCTTGTCTGGCAGCTTGGACTGGAGGGATTGTTGCACGGCTATCCCTCGCTCTCACAGACAATTAATATTTGTGGGGTAAACATTTGTCTTAAAAGGACTGTCCACTTTAGGGTACACGCTGATGCCTTGTATTCTGCAATTTTTCCCCTTTGCAGGGCTTTCTGGCTTATCTGACAATACTGAGCAGTGTAGCTGTGAACACTTTCTAAAAATAAAAAAAAACAGCATCACCTCTGCGCATAGATCTCTCACTCTCTCTGCGCCTCTTTCCCATCTCCATAGACTTCAATAGGCAGCTGTAACGTGATTCCTCAGTGAGCAGGCAGTCTGTCTTATTTTGTGCAGGATGGATTTTTGCAACTTTTCAGAGTTGATGGGACATTCAAGAGGGGGAAGAGAAGGGGCTCATAAGTGGAGAAAGACATATTTCCTGATCAGATATATTACAAAGTTTATTATTATATTGATTTATGCAAAGTTTATTGACAAATCTGTGATCAGTTAGGTCCTGCCCAAAACTGGGTGACGCAAAAATGACACAATACCACATACCCGCATCGGTCGGGGGGCTCCTGCGGGACATTGCTTCACTCCACAACCTCAACATGACATAATCCTGACAACTCAAGTGGGCACCGCCGTCTTCGGGGCTCTGCTTTATTTTCTACAGGTTGAGAACCCCTTTAGCTGGGAAAATAATTGGTTCTCTCAAGCGGCTCCACAGAAAATGAGAAAAAAGTTCATCTCCGAACCTTCAGCAAAAAAATCCGCTCATCTGACATTTTTGATTTTCAAAACATCAGCATTTCCCTTACACGTCGCACATTTTTATAGGTAACCCTCTCACCGCTGCTGCTAAACGCTGCCTTCTGTGCTTTCAAGACTCGCATGTGGGACCGTCAAAGAGGACCCCACTGACCAAGCGTCAACACGGTCAGAGATTCACAGATCTGCCGAACCGGTGGTCGCTCGTGTTATCAAGCCTCAGGGGAAGACATTGTGTGGGGTCCCAGGTGACACGTCCAACATGGAGGTCTGCCTTAAAGGGGTTGTCCAGGCTTAAAAAAAAAAAAAAAAATCTCATAAAAGGGATGGCAGATTGTTCATTTCAACAGCTAAGCCAGCCCCCTTTCTCCATGACGGATGATGCATAGACAGAGAAGGGTGCGGCTTAGCGACTGAAAGAATCGGGACAGCCCTGGAAAATCTGGTTGTCGATGCAAGATTAATGGGTTAAAAAAAATTATATCACAGGCCGACTCGCCAATGTTCACATGGAACGTTTGGAGGAGTTTTTATGGAGCAGATCCGCTCCACCGTCCTTCTCAAAAAAACTACTTAAAAAAACTTTTTCCGATTTATTTTTACGGAATATCCACTTTACAGAGTTTGTTTCTAATTTTTTTTCCCTGAAAATGTTAAAAAAAAAAAAAAAAACTCCTGAGAGAAAATAATAAAGTGCCTGTAACTTCTCTGATCCGGATCCTGATGGGATCCGCTGCAAAATAGGCACTGTCCAATCAGAAGGCTTCAAAAACAAAAAGAAAAACCTCTTCCAAAAAAAAAAAACCTTTTGTAAAAACGCCCTTAAAAATAAGGAGTGTTTCCTAAAATAGTTTGAGGAGGAAAAAAAAAAAAAAAAAGAATAAAATCCCAGTTCTTTAACCCCTTTACCCCCGAAGGTGGTTTGCACGTTAATGACCGGGCCAATTTTTACAATTCTGACTACTGTCCCTTTATGAGGTTATAACTCTGGAACGCTTCAACGGATCCCAGTGATTCTGACATCGTTTTTTCCAAGACATATTGTACTTCATGATAGTGGTAAAATTTCTTTGATATGACTTGCGTTTATTTATGAAAAAAATGGAAATTTGGCAAAAATTTGGAAACTTTCGCAATTTTCCAACTTTGAATTTTCATGCCCTTAAATCACAGAGAAATATGTCACAAAATAGTCAATAAATAACATTTCCCACATGACTACTTTACATCAGCACAATTTTGGAAACATAATCTTTTTTGTTAGGAAGTTATAAGGTTTAAAAGTTGACCAGCGATTTTTTATTTTTCCAACAAAATTTACAAAATCTTTTTTTTTTTTTTTTTTTTAGGGACCACCTCACATTTGAAGTCACTTTAAGGCTGTGTGCACATGTTCAGGATTTTTCACGGTTTTTAGCGCTTTTGCGGCGGTTTTCTGCTGCAAAAATGCTTAAAAAACACGTGCAGTAAGCATCCTATTATTAGAATGCATTCTGCAATTTTTGTGCACTTGCTGCGTTTTTTTTCCGTGAAAAAAATGCATTGCGGTAAAAAACGCAGCATGTTCATTACTTTCGCTGATAAATTTGCAGATTTCCCGCTATATAATTGACCCTAGGATGTTCAGAAAAAAAAAAGCAAAAAATCCGCAAAAAAAACTTGCAAAAACGCGTCCGGATTTCGTGGGGAAAAGTCCGGTTTTTCTCAGAAAATTTCTGCAAAGATTCCTCTACGTGTGCACATAGCCTGAGGGGTTTATATGACAGAAAATACCCATAAGTGACACAATTTTAAAAACTGCACCCCTCAAGGTACTCAAAACCACATTCAAGAAGATTATTAACCCTTCAGGTGCTTCACAAGAATTTTTGGAATGCGGAAAAAAAAAATGAACATTTAATTTTTTTTTCACAAAAAATGTACTTCAGATCCAATTTTTTTTTATTTTGACAAGGGTAACAGGCAAAAATGGATCCCAAAATTTGTTGTGTAATTTCTCCTGAGCATGCCAATACCCCATATGAGGGAGAAAGTCTAAGTTACTTACCGTTAACGGTAAGTAACTTAGACTTTATTCGAACGTCCATGACAGCACTACAGAGAGAATTACAGAGAGTAATAACTATTTAGGGAGGGACTACTGCCTGCAGCACCCTTAGTCCGAAAGAAAGGTCTGAGGAAGCACCCAAATCTAACCTATAATGAGTGTAAAACGTGTGTGGAGAAGACCACGTAGCTGCCTTACATATCTGGTCAATCGAGACTTCTGCCCTTTCTGCCCATGAAGTCGCCACAGCTCGGGTGGAATGCGCCCTTAGGCTTTCAGGTGCCGGCTTGCCCTCGAGGTGTATGCCAGAGAAATTGCTTCCCTAATCCATCTGGCCAATGAGCTCTTTGTTAATCTACGGCCTTTGTTAATTCCTTGAAAAGAGACAAACAATGCATTGTCCCTTTTCCAGGGATCAGAGACTGCCAAATATTGCAGCAGACATCTTCTAACATCTAAAGTATGGAGTTTTATCTCTTTTTGATTAGATGGATTAGGGATGAACGAAGGGAGAATAATTTCCTGTGTTCTGTGGAAAGCGGAAGACACCTTAGGTAGGTATGCCGGATCCGGTCTAAGTATTATCCTGTCATTCAGGACCTGAGTGTAAGGAGACAGTCTAGATAGTGCCTGGATGTCACTTACCCTCCTAGCCGAGGTTAATGCTACCAGGAAAGCGGTCTTAAGGGAAAGAATTTTTATTGATGCTGCTGATATAGGTTCAAAAGGGGGCTCTGTTAAAGCAGTGAGAACAAGATTTAAGTCCCATGGCATGATTCTCACCTTCACTATGGGTCTCGACCTACCCGCAGCTTTAATGAATCTACTGACCCAGTAATTATTTGCGATGTTGCAACTAAAGAGTGCCCCCAAAGCTGAAACTTGCACCTTAAGGGTGCTTGTGGAGAGACCTAAGTCCAGACCCTTTTGTAGGAATTCTAGAATCTGGGTTATCGGTGTTGTGTCCCCTGCTACAACCGCCGAGCTCTGAAGAAATTTCTTCCAAATCCTAGCGTAGATCCTAGTTGTAACCTCTTTTCTGCTTTTAAGGAGAGTATTAATTACATTAGCAGAAAACCCCTTATCTGTCAGCAGCGACCGTTCAAAATCCACGCCGTCAGGTGGAGGCCCGCTACTCGAGGATGGTAGACTGGACCCTGGGAGAGCAGATCGGGAATGTCCGGCAGGACCCACGGGTCGGCTATCGACATGTTTCTGAGACATGAAAACCATGCCCTCCTGGGCCAAAAAGGAGCGATTAATATTATCCTTGCCCTGTCCTTCCTGACCTTCCTCAATACTAGGGGGAGTAAGGACAGGGGAGGGAAGGCGTAGACTAGATTGAAATCCCACTGTAATAGAAGAGCGTCCACTGCCAGAGGGCGTTCTTTGGGATTCAGAGAGCAGAACTGTCTCACTTTCCTGTTGCTTTTGGTAGCAAAGAGATCTACTTCCGGTAGACCCCATTTCCGCACAATTAGGTCGAAGATGGAAGTCTTTAATGACCACTCTCCTTGGCTCAGGAGATTGCGGCTTAAGAAGTCCGCCTTGGTATTTTCTTCTCCCCTTATATGTAGAGCCGTTAGAGAAAGAAAGTGTCGTTCTGCTATCTGAAGTAGGCGCCTTGCCACTTCCATGAGAGGACCGGAACGAGTACCACCCTGGTGGTTGATGTATGCGACTGTGACCCGATTGTCGGAGAGCACTCGAACGTGGTGACCCTGTAGATAGACAAGGAGTTTTTTAATCGCTAGCTCTACCGCTGCTAATTCCTTCATATTAGAAGACATTTGAATTTGATCCTGCTCCCATGAGCCCTGAACCATAACGTCCCCCATATGAGCCCCCCACCCAGAGGGGCTAGCATCTGTTGTGACTATTCGGGATATGTCATATTCCCAGGGAACCCCCTTAGACAGGTTTGTCTCATTCTTCCACCAATCCAGGGATCTTATAGCAGCCTGGGACAAGGAGAGCTGGCCTTCCAGGTAACCACCTAGCAAATTTTGATACAGCAAGACCTCAGCTTGCAGTGCCCTTGTGTGAAATTGGGCCCACCGAACCGCGGGAATGCAGGACGAGAGGGAGCCCAAAAGAGACATAGCCTTCCTAAGCGACATGGAGGGGTTACTGGAAGCGTTTAGGACCTGGTACCGTAAACGAATTAACTTGTCTGACGGTAAACTACAGTTCTGATTTTGTGAATCCAGAATTAGCCCTAGAAATTGCTGAACCCTCATCGGATTCAAACGAGACTTTTTGGTATTTATTAGCCATCCCAGCTGCTCTAAGGTAGAAATCGCTCTTTTCAGTTGCTCTAGGCAATGCTCTGCCGTCTTTCCTATAATAAGAAAGTCGTCAAAGTAGGGGACTATAAGCATATTTGATTCACGTAAGTGGGCCATGACCTCCGACATAACCTTAGTGAATACTCGTGGGGCAACCGCCAAGCCAAAGGGAAGGGCGCTAAATTGAAAATGTCGCAGTGATTCCCCCATCTGGATTGCTACTCTGAGGAAACGCTGATGCTCCATATGGATCGGTATGTGGTAATAAGCGTCTTTCAGATCTAACACCACCATAAAGCAATTTTCAAACAGAAGCTTTATTGCTGAGCTGACCGTTTCCATTTTAAATGGGTGAATAATCAGGAATTTATTGAGGGCTTTCAAATTAATAATTGTTCTAAAAGACCCATCCAGTTTATGGATCAAAAACAGAGGGGAGTAAAACCCCTTACCCCGCTCTGCTTCTGGCACCTCCACTAAGACTTTCTTAGCGCAAAGCTCCTGAACCTCCAACTCTAGAGCGGCCTGCTCCGATGGCGATGACCTGAGTGGGGTAATTTTAAAGTTATCCCAAGGTACCGAGGAGAATTCTAACCGCAGCCCTGTAGCTATGATGTTAAGGATCCAGCTACTGTTTGAGATTTCCGACCAGGCCGGGTAGAAGGCCTTTAATCTGCCTCCTACCGGCATCGCTAGTCATTGCGAGGGTTTTTTTGTTTCCCTAGGTGGACCTCTAAACATAAACCCTGTACCTCTTCGCCTCTTTTCATCCCATTTGGCTCGTTCCCTGGACGACCTTCGGTAGTTGAACCTCCTTCTGCTGAAAGGTCTTTTATAGGAAGGGGTTGATAGACTGGGAAACTTTTTCTTGTCGTCCCCTGCCTTTTCTAAAAGTTCGTCCAGGACCGGGCCAAAAAGATATTCGCCGTCACACGGAATGGAACAGAGGCGAGATCTGGCTTGAATATCGCCCGGCCAACATTTCAGCCATAATGCCCTTCGTGCTGCATTAGACAGCCCTGCCGCTCTGGCAGCCATTCTTACTGAGTCCGCTGAGGAATCAGCCAGGAAAGCCGCCGCATTCTGAATTATTGGCAAGGTCTTCCGAATTGTCCCCCTGGAGGTTCCATCTGTTAACTGGGAAGCTAACTGGTCTAGCCAGACCATCAATGACCTGGCTGCGCAAGTGGCTGCAACTGCCGGCCTCAGGGCACCTGCCGACATCTCCCATGTGCCTTTCAAAAAGGAATCTGCCTTTCTGTCTAGTGGATCTTTCAAAGACCCCATATCATCAAATGGGATGGAGGATTTTTTAGAAGCCTTCGCCACTGCTGCATCCAGCTTCGGGGCCTTATCCCATTTACCCGTCAGGGGATCTTCAAAGGGATATCTCCGTTTAAACGCTTGGGGTAAGGAGCCTCTTTTTTCAGGCTTCTTCCACTCTCTGTCTATAAGGCCTTGGATGCTACTGTTTAGTGGAAAGGATCTCCGTTTTTTTGGATCTAGACCACCAAACATCAGATCCTGTACTGAGGGCTCTGGTTTCGCCTCTTCTACCCCCATGGTGGACCTAACTGATTTGACAAATTTGTCCATCTGGTCCAAGGGAAAACAAAAACGGGTAGCGTCTTCCGTAGAAGACGAGGAGGAAGCCGAAGAGGAAGGCGAGGAGGGTCCTGACACAACTTCACCCCTATCATGGGCGGCAGGCGACTCTGAATCAGATAAAACTGGTACATTTCTACGCCTGGAAAATTCTCCGTGTCTTGAGGACGCTTTCAACTCTGCTCTTATTATCTCCTTCAGGCTTTCGGTGAAATCTGGAGTCTCCTCCGCTATCTAAAAAGGGAAGGGCATAGGGGGGGGGGTTTACTATGTCATCCCATGCCCCTGCCCTTCCCCTTAAAAATGCCCTACCGTCTGTTGCATGCACGGCTGGCACAACCTCTTAGGGCAAGCGTCAGGCAGAGGGCAAGCGCAAAAGCACATTCCCTGTGCTTGCTTTTCACCGAACACTTCTTCCCCTAGTAACAGACAAAATGGGGAAAAAACTGTATTACTGGGTATTCTAAATCTGACGATCTCTTACCCAGATTGTACAGCAGTAGGTACCGGATCACGGGGAGGGGGCTTTTTCCCAGCTGCGGAACTTCTGCGGCTGGTGCTCCTGGCCATTGAAGAGGAGCGCTCTGTCTGCTGCTGCTGGCTCTCCTGTTGCACCGAGGGAGCCTCTGCAGTGTCCATCGTAAAAAAATGGGCAGAAGCGCTTTACCTCTTTCCTAGGCTCCTTATATCCTCCCCCGGATATCCGGATCAGCAGGTCTGGCCAGGGGTCCACCCCCTCCTACCCCCCGCCCCACGGCCCCCCCCCGCCGTCCCCACAGCAGGCGCCGTCCGATGATGCAGCCGCCAAAATTTTCAAAAACGCCGGCCGGCGTCTCACTTCCGGTTCCGGTGGTGGAGACTCCGCTCCCTTTTTCCCCCGCTCGCACGGACCCCACCATACCGATGGAGGTAAGTATAATCCCCCGCTGCATCGCCCCTCCGAGCGGAGATCTCTCCCGACCCCAGCCGCGCTGCTGCAACAGCGGCGCACGACTGAATTTTCAAAAACCCCGCCGCGCCGTCCATAGCCGTGACGCGCGGCGGGAAATTCAAAACCACCCGCCGCGCCGTCCATAGCAGCGACGCGCGGCGGGAAATTCAAAAAACCCCCGCCGCGCTGTCCATAACAGTGACGCGCGGCGGGAAATTCAAAAAACCCCCGCCGCGCTGCTCACAGCAGTGACGCGGCGGGAAATTCAAATTTTAAAAATTTTTATTTTTTTTTTTAAAAAAAAAAAAATCACGGCTGCACCCTCAAGAGGCCCCACCATGACAGGACCACAGGAGAGGACAGGGAGAAGGCATCGGGACCAGGGAGAGGGGGGGAATACTTACCTACCGTCGCTGGCTGGGAGACAGAGATCCTCTGGATACTGCTCCACCTGCTCCGCACACTGCCGTGGAATCCTACCCGGACCCACCGTGGCGCTTCCAGGGGCTCCGCACCGGCCGAGGTAGGAGATCCCCCCCGCTACCTGGGTCGACCGGCCGGCCTGGGTCCTCCTGAAGATCTTCATCTGTAGGAAACCCGTCCTTTAGGAACAGGAAACCAACTGATGTGTGGGAGAGGTGCCGCCCTTTTATATCTGTAGGTTTCCTGTTCCTAAGGGGCGGATCCCCTCTCTCTCTGTAGTGCTGTCATGGACGTTCGAATAAAACCACTGTTTGGGTGCACGGCAGAACTCGGAAGGAAAGGAGCGCCGTTCGACTTTTTGAATGAAAAATTTGCTGTAACAATTGGCGGACGCCATGTCGCGTTTGGAGAGCCTCCGATGTGCCTAAACAGTCAAAATTCCCCTCAAGTGACCCCATTTTGGAAACTAGACCCCTTGGGGAATTTATCTACAGGTGTAGCGATGATTTTGACTCCATGGGTATGTTCCATAGACAATCGGCAATAAATGTTTCTGAGTGAAAATTGCAGATGGTCATTGTAGTGATCAGTATGCTGCAGTCACCAGTATGTTATGCCCAGCTCATGCTTCTGGAGGCATGCACCCCTAAGTTAGGCGGGCTCTCATCGCTTCAGAAATGCCAAACATGTGGACGCTATACGTGGTTTAGGTACACTGTGGGGCTCAGAAGGAAGGGGGCATTTGGATTTGGGAGCAAAGAATTTGCTGAATTCCTTTTGGAGGGTTATGGAGCCATTTTGCTTTTCCAGAGCCTTTGTGCTACCAGTAACGTGGAAGCCCCCTATATTTCCGGTAACAGATGTCGGACCTGAGTGAATGGGGTCTTGCTTTTATTGTGGATTGAGTTGAAGCGTTTATTGGGAACATTTTACATAAGGTTTTGCATCACAATTATCCTGCGCTCTACTCTGAGCACTTACTTTTGGGTTTCCATCTAAATCTCCTAGTGACGTGACAGATGAAACCCTTGACGGATCCATTCACTATAATGAGGCAGCAGAGATACTCTGGACTCTGTCTGGCTCTCTGTTCAGCGGTGTCATTTTCAAAAGTGCACAAAAAACTGTGGCCGACGGCACTTTTATGAAATCCCAAAAAGACGGACACCGTACGATCACAGGTCAGACGGCGTCCACAGTGCCTCCATCTGCCTCATTATAGGCAATTTTCAGTTAAAGATTCTGTCTGAATCAAGTATTTCAAAGATTTACATGGAAACCCCTGTGTAAGCGCTCAGTGCAAAGCGCAGGATAAATGTAAACCGAGCCTTACTGCGATCTTTGGGAAGCAGAATGAAAAAAAATCAACACCAGGTTAAGTATTTTTCGATATTTCGGCCCACAGTGTCATGTGAGGGCTTGTTTCTTGCGGGACAAGTTGACGTTTTTCTTGGCACCATTTTTGTGCACATGACAGTTTTTGATCGCTTCTATTTCGATTATAAAGAAAAAACAGCAACTCAGGATTTTTTTTTGAAGGGGGGGGGGATTAATGCTGTTCTATGTGTCGTAAAAGTGATAGGGCAGTTTTATTCTTCGGGTCAGTATGACCACAGTGATACCCCATTTATATAGTTATTTTTTATGTTTTGGTGCTGTTACACAATAATTACTATTTTATAGAAAAAAATATTTTTGCAAAGCTCTTTTCTGAGAGCTATAGGTTTTTCATTTTTTCGCTGACGGCGCTGTATGGTGGCTCGTTTTTTTGAGGGACAAGATGACGTTTTCAGTGGTACCATGTTTATTTATATTCATGTTTTTGATCACATTTTATTCCACTTTTTGTTTGGTGGTATTATGATAAAGCATTGTTTTTAGCCTTTTTTTTTACGATGTTCACTAAAGGGGTTAACTAGTGGGACAGTTTTATAGGTCGGGTTGTTGCGGACGCGGCGATACCAAATGTGTACTTTTATCATTTTATTTATTTAATTCACAATTATTAATTTTTTTAAACTTTTTACTTATTCCCACTATGACACTATCATTTTTTGCAGGCTGATCGCTTCTACAGGATGGGGATGCAGCAACCCTAACTCTAACCAACTTTCCTACCTCTGGTGACCTGGATGTCATCATGAAAACGATCTGGACCCTGCATCACGCCGCGGGATCTCCGATCCAAAGGCAGAGGGGTTGTCATCCCTCTGCCGTCTCCTGGAATGCTGCGATCTCTTTTGATCGCAGCATTTCGGGGGTTAAAGTGGCGGGAGCGGTCAGTGACAGCACCTGGCACTTAGCGCCGGGTGTCCGCTGTCAGAATCAGATGACGTAATAATCCGTCCCTGGTCAAATAGGCCCAGGGCTCATGGACAGATTATTACGACGTATGTCAGAAAGAGGTTAACAGCTAAAGCAAAAAAAAATTAAAAAAGACCCCTCATATGATCATAGGGTTATATTTTTTATGAAAAAAAAAATCCCCCAAAAAACTATGAACATATGAAGTTTAAAAAAAAAAAAAAAAAAAAAAAAAAAAACACTTGGAAAATTCTCTTCCTATTAATTTCCATTGTAACATCACCTGCTGATCAGATGTTCGGTGTTTTGAGCTTTTGTGCAGCTTCAGGTTTTGATAAACATACAATAAAAATGTAAAACAAAGAAGCATTCTATGAAGCAGAGCCTGATGGAAAACTCCACATACCAGGCACTGACCAATCACGAAACTGCAAAAGCCACTGAAAAAAAAAAACAAAAAAAGATTTTTTTTTTTTTTTTGCAAAACGCTAAAACTGTTTCAAAAAGTTTTTGATCGCTTAAAAAAATAAAAAATCTTCCATATGCACGTACCCTAAGAGTTACAGTCAATCCATCTTCCATTTCCCCTCTATGTTGTAGCCTAAATCTAAATCTTTCTGGCCAGGAGCAGCTCGTACTGCCCGTCCTTCCACACGGATCGTGGAGTGTGAGCTCCTGGGTAAAATTACTGCTTTTTATGCATTAGAAAGAGCCCAAACTGAACGAGTAAATATTTCTGAAGGAAAAGTGTCAGGTCCAGAAAGAGTCTGATTTATTCCTACTTCTATTCCACTTCTAACATGTTTATTTCCTCTCTGTGTATTGGAACAACACAAAAAAAAAAATAGAAAAAAAAAAAAAGGCAAATTGGACATAATTTCACACAAATCCCCAAAATGTGCTGGACATAATTGTTGGCGCCTCTCCAAACATGTGGGTAAACAATTTTGCTTCCAGCATGTGATGCTTGCTCTCATTCCCCTGTGGCAAGTAACAGGGATGGGCAATATGGATATCACCCCTGAAACCAGATAAAAAGGGGAGAAGTTGACTCAATCTTTGCATAGTGTGTTGTGTGTGCCACACTAAGTGTGGAGAACAGAAAGAGTAGAGGAGAACTATCTGAGGACCCGAGAATCAAAATTGTTGAACAATATCAACAATCTCAAGGTTACAGGTCCATCTCCAGAGGTCCTGATGTTCCTTTGTCCACAGCGTGCAACATAATCAAGAACCCGTGGCACTGTAGCTAATCTCCCTGGACGTGGACGGCAGAGAAAAATTAATGAAAGGCTGCAATGTAGGATAGTCTGGATGATGGATAAGTCCCAATCAAGGTCCAAAGAAATTCGAGCTGTCCTGCAGGTTTAGGGGGCATCAGTGTCAGCGTGAACTATCAATCCACATGAGAATGAAATGAAACACTATGGCAGGAGACCCAGGAGGACCCTACTGCTGACACAGAGACATAAAAAAATCCTTGACTGCGGTTTGCCAAAATGTACGTAAGCAAAAATCCTTCTGGGAAAGAGTCTTGTGGACAGATGAGACCAAGATAGAACTTTGTGGTAATGCACATAATTCTGGTGTTTACCGAAAACAGAATGAGGACTACAAAGAAAAGAACACAGTACCTACAGTCAAGTATGGTGGAGGTTCAAAGATGTTTTGGGGCTGTCAACAATTTTGTACAGGCCATTTTGGGGGTTTTGTGTGGAATTATGTCCAATTTGACTTCATTCCTCAGTTTTTTTTGTGTTGTTCCATTACACACAAAGGAATTAAACATGTGTATAATAAAATGTGTGTAATTGCATTTTTTTCTGGAAGAAATACTTCATTTTCTGAAACAATTTCAAGGGTGCCAACACTTTCACCCATGACTGTATATAAAAACTGCAAAACCTATAAGTTAGCTTTTACCTGTAATAATTAACATGATGGAGGCATAAAAACCATCCATCCTATACAGCAGCGAGTGGGACATAGTAGGACGTTATGGCACGGCTTATACTCCAGTTATATCCAAAGCTGCATGGAAAACATTGGTGCTGATAAAAACTAACAGCACCCCAGGTACTGACAGTATCCATCAACATTTCATTCGAGAAACAGCCTTTTAATCAACCAGAGAGTAATAAAATACTATGAATGCAGCTTTGGATGTGACTAGAGTGCAGAACATAACCTATGCTCGGTATTATGCACGGGTTGGACATTTCTTGTACGATTCCAGGCAGAACGTTGCCGTCTTACCTTCTGAGAGATCAGCAATGGGTAAACGCGTGTTCACATTAGACCATGACACATGGCCGCCCGCGAAGCGGTAGACTTACTTGTATGTTCTTTTCACAGTCTGTCTGGTGGTGCAGCATCAACTCGCTCTCCAGAAGGAACCTCTTGCCACATTTATCGCAAATCCTCATGCGGCTGTGGGTGACGTTCATGTGCTTTTCCAGATACCACCTATTATTAAAAACCCTAGGGCACTTCTTACAGGGAAAGTGCTGCTTCTCATCAAATTTGTTTTTTTGTCCCAAAGCATCTTGCCCTTTCTTCTTCCGCCTCTCACCACCTCCTCGGTTACGTGACCCTTTTCCATCTTTCCTCAACATGGTGGACTCGTTTTCGCTTGGCGATTTGCTCCCATCTTCTGGGGAGTTTTCATCTTTGGCTGTCTCTACTGAGTCATCATTGTCCTTTTCCTCCTCCTCTTCTTCTTCCTCTTCCTCCTCCTCATGGGGCTCTTCCAGGTCGTCTTCTTCACTCGGCAAGATGTCGTCATCCTCGTCCTCCAGCATGTCAAGGAAGTCCTCCTCCTCATCTAGGACACCTTCTTCTTCGTCATTCTCATCGTCTCCGTCTTCTTCCGATCCCCGATCGTCCCCATCAGATCGGTCTAAAACAGTTACCGGGTCGGTCGGACCACCCTTCCCCTCAGTCCCTTTAGAAACATTTAGTGTCTGGTTATTTAGGTTGACCTCTACGATGATCTGCTCTCGGTTGTAGGACTCTTGTCTTTCCATGTCCTCTTCTGAGTCGGCCCCTTCGATTTTACAGATCCGAGTCCCACTCCGTTCCTCATCCTTGAAATACTGTTTTGGTGATGTGGCGTCATTGGGTAAATGTCCTTTACTTACACTGTCTTCTACTCGAACAGAGTAGGGATCGTTTCCTTCCCGGGCATAAATTTTTGTTGGAGGTGCGTCCACCTCCTGTTTGATTTCCCTATAGAACTGGGGCTGCATGACGGCGCTGGGTTCACTCCTATTGTCCTCCGTGTCCAAAACATCATTAGCCAAGGACAGGTTCAACGACCTGCTGTGAATGAGCTCCTGGCACGACGTGACAATCTCATTCATCTGCAAGACGGCAGCTGCGTTCAACACGTCCTGTACGTTGCAGCCGTTGACTAATAGCTTAGACGTGTATATGAAGTTGAGGATCTGCTGGAAACCTCGGGACGTCAAGGCTTCCAGGGAAAGTTCCACCCGTTGAAGTTGCTTGTTCTGGGTGAAAAGCGAATGGAAGAATTGGCTGTACGCAGCAAGAACGCCTTTGTGAGCGGGGAAGGTGCTCTTCTGTTGGACCAGAACGATGTCCACATCGCACAGGTCGGGCTGGAACAGACGTTGTTCGTTGAGTCTGTCCATTAAACAGGTGAAGTGAAGAGCCACATCTTCCACTAGAGAATACTCCGTGGAGGGGTAGTCCGTTGTCTTCTCCACTATCAACTGCGGAAAGACAAGAGAAGACAATGAAAGAAAGAAAAGGAATGACAATTATGCAATAATCGGTCCCTGATGGACTCATCTTATCCGGTGGGACCTTACCGGACGTGGTTAACTCTCTACTAGGCAGTCAGTCAGAAGTGATGAGCGCAAGTGCTCATTACTCGAGTTCGTGAAGGGTGCTCAGGTATGCACCAAGAATCACGGGTGCTGGAGTGACATGTTCAAGTCCCCGTGGCCGCATGTTTCGCAGCTATTAAAACATGAAAACATGAAGGGATCGCCCACGTTTGTCAGGCAATGCCTGCATGTTTTGTGGTTGTCCAACAGATGCGGCCGTGAGGACTTGAACATCTCATTCGAGCACGCCGAAGACACTCGGTGCATACACAAGTAACCTTGGAGAACTCGAGTAACGAGCACTAGCGCTCATCATTACTTCTGACTGACTGCCTTGTTAGAGTGTAGACCACGTTTGGTAATGTCCCACCGGATAACTAGTCAGAAGGTCACTGCCCCCGAGGTGTCACCATTTCTTGTATTGTCTCCTAAGCGACCCCAGCCGATGTGTCATTTAGCTGAAGATGGAGTTTGAGCCATATGCTAGTCAAGGTGGTGGAAGCGCTGCGGTCACCTTAAGAAGTCCTTACATTATTCCCGCCCAAAAAGTCTTGATGGACACCTCTAAGGACAGGACTTGTGAGAATGTTCCCTGTAACCAGTGTGGAAATAATGCGGAGACATGGTCTCCACCTTCAGGACTCAGACCTAATTAGCCTAAAAAATATACCTTAAATAAATCAAGGGGCGGTTACTGAAGAACACTTTGGAGACGGTAATAGTGACGGCACTTTGAGGTCAAAAATTCTAACAGGTTACCCCAGTATGGTGGAAGGAGGCATGGGTTTTTGACACCTGGAGACAAGCGGTCATCCAATGATGGTCAAAGGCAAGTCTACAGGTGACCACATCAAGAGGTCCATACTAAGGGGTGGCAAAAGCAACCAAGTCTGACGACTAGGCCTCCAGAGGTGTTTTACTGATGGTGTTCACGTACGTACCCACCAGCAAGAGGAATATAGGAGTTAATGCCGGACTATTACGTCAAGTATTATTTATGACCCTCATTTGTCTGAAGAATTAACCCAGAGCCAGTCAGACTCTTTGATGATATCAAGACTGTACGAGATCTACACATAAACCACCAACACAACAACCGGCACGGTCATCTCTATCCAGGACAACACGGGGACAAATCTCTGGTTAAAGAGAAGATCCTCTAAAACCAAAAAGTTTAGGTTTGGGATTTACCAATATTTCTCATTCTCCTGTAACACTTCTCATGTTCAGTGATGGCGCCGGGCAGAGAAGAGATGCCATAGCACGCAATCCACACAATTAATGCAAGATCAGCCCGGTCTTACAGAACCTCAATGTACTCATCAATCACCAAATTCTGGTGGAAATTTTCATTTTTTTGAAAATATTACTGAAAATAAAAAATACCAAAAAAGATTGGGTGTCTCGTCTGCACGCTTATTGCAAAAAAGTAATTAAATAAAACACCCCAAGAATTTACCCTCTGAAAGCCAAGAAGGAATCCAGCAGCTCATTGGGTTTCGGCACACATCTGCAGATGCTTCGTCCCCGAGGTGTAAAAACAAACATAAGCGAATCCGGCCCAGACACCCACAGAGAAGTGTTGTCATAACCAGAGGATGACCTCAGGACACTGAGTTACATCCTGTATTATACTCCAGAGCTGCAGTCACTATTCTGCTGGTGCAGTCACTGTGTACATACATTACATTACTGATCCTGAGTTACCTCCTGTATTATACTCCAGAGCTGCACTCACTATTCTGCTGGTGCAGTCACTGTGTACATACATTACATTACTGATCCTGAGTTACATCCTGTATTATACTCCAGAGCTGCACTCACTATTCTGCTGGTGCAGTCACTGTGTACATACATTACATTACTGATCCTGAGTTACCTCCTGTATTATTCTCCAGAGCTGCACTCACTATTCTGCTGGTGCAGTCACTGTGTACATACATTACATTACTGATCCTGAGTTACATCCTGTATTATACTCCAGAGCTGCACTCACTATTCTGCTGGTGCAGTCACTGTGTACATACATTACTGATCCTGAGTTACCTCCTGTATTATACTCCAGAGCTGCACTCACTATTCTGCTGGTGCAGTCACTGTGTACATACATTACATTACTGATCCTGAGTTACATCCTGTATTATACTCCAGAGTTGCACTCACTATTCTGCTGGTGCAGTCACTGTGTACATACATTACATTACTGATCCTGAGTTACATCCTGTATTATACTCCCGAGCTGCACTCACTATTCTGCTGGTGCAGTCACTGTGTACATACATTACATTACTGATCCTGAGTTACATCCTGTATTATACTCCAGAGCTGCACTCACTATTCTGCTGGTGCAGTCACTGTGTACATACATTACATTACTGATCCTGAGTTACATCCTGTATTATACTCCAGAGCTGCACTCACTATTCTGCTGGTGCAGTCACTGTGTACATACATTACATTACTGATCCTGAGTTACATCCTGCATTATACTCCAGAGCTGCACTCACTATTCTGCTGGTGCAGTCACTGTGTACATTACATTACATTACTGATCCTGAGTTACATCCTGTATTATACTCCAGAGCTGCACTCACTATTCTGCTGGTGCATTCACTGTGTACATACATTACATTACTGATCCTGAGTTACATCCTGTATTATACTCCAGAGCTGCACTCACTATTCTGCTGGTGCAGTCACTGTGTACATACATTACATTACTGATCCTGAGTTACATCCTGTATTATACTCCAGAGCTGCACTCACTATTCTGCTGGTGCAGTCACTGTGTACATACATTACATTACTGATCCTGAGTTACATCCTGCATTATACTCCAGAGCTGCACTCACTATTCTGCTGGTGCAGTCACTGTGTACATTACATTACATTACTGATCCTGAGTTACATCCTGTATTATACTCCAGAGCTGCACTCACTGTGTACATGCATTATTTGCACTGATCCCGGGTTACATCGTGCACTATTTGCTTTGTCACCACTTTACATTCCGCTCTGGAGGTTTATTCAGCGTCTGATATAAGTTGCGCTCATCACAGTTCATGGATTTCATTTTGCTATTAAACAAGCCATTTGCTTTTATTGCTGCAGAGAACAAAGCTTCTCCCCTCCGTCCTCCAACACTTCATCTCCCTGCACTGCTCTAATTAGAGGCCTCGGTCATCAGGTCACCAGTGTAAAGCAGAGCATTCATCAGAAGTTACACTGGAGGATGGCGGAGGTTCATGGAGGAGAGCAGGGAGGGAGTGACAGCTCTGGAGGAAAAACACAATAATTCTGCAACACAGAAACAACCCAACAATCACAGAACCAAGTAAATGGCGGCACCAGGAAGCAGATATGGGTGCCTGGGAAAGTAAAGAAAGTGAAGAAATTCGAGGCTAAGTGCACACGTTCAGGAATATTTGCGTTTTTTTCACGTTTTTTCGCGGGAAAAAACGCGTCAAAAACGCATGTATTAAGCATCCTATCATTTAGAATGAATTCCGCAATTTTTGTG
Organism: Oophaga sylvatica; assembly: GCA_033576555.1. Lineage (NCBI taxonomy): Eukaryota > Metazoa > Chordata > Amphibia > Anura > Dendrobatidae > Oophaga > Oophaga sylvatica. Next base: position 3,985,120 of record JARQOD010000006.1, read on the forward strand.
CACATGGTGCGTTTTTTTCCGCAAAAAAAACGCATCGCGGAAAATCTAGCAGCATGTCCATTAATTTTGCGGATTTCTAGCGTTTTTCCCGCTTTATTATTGACCTAGAAAGTTCAGGAAAAAATCGCGGTAAAAACGCGCAAAAAAACGCACCAAAAACGCGCAAAAAAAACGCGCGTTTTTGCCGCGAAAAAAGTCCGGTTTTGCTCAGGAATATTCTGCAAACATTCTGCAAACGTGTGCACTTAGCCTTAGGGTACTGAAACCCCGACCATGACTGAATGAAGACCCCAAAAGTTGCCCTAAACCCAATGTGCGGCTCTGCATTGCGATATCAGCACAGAGGACGGCAGTCAAGTAAAATGCCCCCTTTTTTTTAATTTGCAGGGGTGTTTAATCAATCAGAAACATTCCTTGCTGAAGTTCTTGACCACAGGGTCATTCCACATTACTGCTCCCGCGTTATATAACATGCAGGACCGGAGGGCTAAAGAGAAAAACGGGACAAGGTGCCGGAAAATAACCATCTTCTGTATTGTAAGTGCGCAACTTTACAAGAATGAGCCGGGGATTGTATCTCCAACCTCAGGGCTGGATTCATTATCTCGCTGCCATGCTTTACACTGCAGCTCAGCTCCAGTAGGATATGGCTTTGATTAGTGACTCCTCATTAGGCCTCATTCACACATCTATTTTTCATGGCTAAAACACGTACTCTTTACAATCTACAGTGCGGTTCATCTGTCTGTACATTTTTTCAAAATCACCTGTACAAGTCTATGGGCACCTGAAAATCACAGACGGCATCTTTGTACTGTCCACTTTTTTAATGCTAATAGGCGTTGCAAGTTTTTTGCTTTATTTTTCCATACAAGAAAATCATTGATAATAAAAACCAGACCAAACACTGACAAAAATCTGCTCTGAAAACACCGAAGAAAATCTGATCCAAAAGCATCGCCGAAAATCTGACCCAAAAGCATTGATGAAAATCTGACCCAAAAGCATTGCCGAAAATCTGATCCAAAAGCATTGCCGAAAATCTGACCCAAAAGCATCGCCGAAAATCTGACCCAAAAGCATTGCCGAAAATCTGATCCAAAAGCATTGCCGAAAATCTGATCCAAAAGCATTGCCGAAAATCTGATCCAAAAGCATTGATGAAAATTTGACCCAAAAGCACTGCTGAAAATCTGATCCAAAAGCATTGCCGAAAATCTGACCCAAAAGCATCGCCAAAAATCTGACCCAAAAGCATTGCCGAAAATCTGATCCAAAAGCATTGCCGAAAATCTGATCCAAAATCATTGCTGAAAATCTGATCCAAAATCATTGCTGAAAATCTGATCCAAAAGCACTGCTGAAAATCTGATCCAAAAGCATTGCCGAAAATCTGATCCAAAAGCATGGCCGAAAATCTGATCCAAAAGCATCGCCGAAAATCTGACCCAAAAGCATTGCCGAAAATCTGACCCAAAAGCATTGCCGAAAATCTGACCCAAAAGCATTGCCGAAAATCTGACCCAAAAGCATTGCCGAAAATCTGACCCAAAAGCATCACGGAAATCTGATCCAAAAGCATCACCGGAAATCTGATCTAAAAGCATTGCTGAAAATCTGACCCAAAAGCATTGCCGAAAATCTGATCCAAAAGCATCGCCGAAAATCTGATCCAAAAGCATCACCGAAAATCTGACCCTTCAAATACGTAAAAAAATTAAAAAGTCGTCTTAATAAGGCCTCATTCACATGAGAAAAGAAAAATGGGACGTTTTACATCAGTGTGTTTGATCAGATTTTCACCCATTTTCGGTCCGTCTGGATCAGTTTTTCTCATAAGCAAAAAAAACAAAAAATTCCAACAGGCGACTCCTGAGCGTTACCCTTTCTGACAGACCCATTCAGCTGAATGGAGATTTTGTTCTGCTAACTGGATGAAAAGAAAATTTATAAAAAAATAAGAGAAAAAAAATGGACTCGTTCCGTTTTCATTGTGTGACTGGGGCTTAGTGGTGAAGTAGAGCTCCAAGAATCTGATCAAAAAGTGAGAAGTCCACGACATTCTGGCTGTGGCGGCGCTGCCCCTGCGTTCTGTACTAT
>JARQOD010000006.1:3987319-4003923 GCA_033576555.1 Oophaga sylvatica
TATTACAAGAATATAACTACTATAATACTGCTCCTATGTACAAGAATATAACTACTATAATACTGCTCCTATGTCACAGAATATAACTACTATAATACTGCCCCTATGTACAAGAATATAACTACTATAATACTGCTCCTATGTCCAAGAATATAACTACTATAATACTGCCCATATGTACAAGAATATAACTACTATAATACTGCTCCTATGTACAAGAATATAACTACTATAATACTGCTCCTATGTACAAGAATATAACTACTATAATACTGCTCCTATGTACAAGAATATAACTACTATAATACTGCTCCTATGTCCAAGAATATAACTACTATAATACTGCCCCTATAACTTCAGACGGGCCTGGACATGTAATGGCTTAAGCAGGGGGACAGGTCTGGCACTGCAGGATATGAAGCTGTCATCTGGTAATAGTTGAGGCTGTTCCTTTCCTTTACTTTACAGACATCCCAGATACTGCGGTTATTGGGGGTGAGAGCGCCATTGTTTTTCCTGTCTGTGGATCGTCTCCCACATCGCTCACCCATTGTCTGCACTGTGAAGATGTTACATTGTTGTTTTATAATCAGTAGCTACAATCCTTTCTGACCTGAGACAGGTTTTGGATCATCACTGACAGTCGTAGCTTTTTCATTTGAACTACTTTAAGAAAAGTTTTTAATTTTAGGTTCTCACAATTTCGCTTTATAAACTTATCAGCTTTATCCACTGATACAATATCTGGACTTCACTACCAGAGTTAGGCCGCGGTCACACTTGGGAGTGCAATGCGAGAAACTCGCGCGAGTCTCTCACCTCAATACCCGGCACTGCCGCCGGCACTCGGACCGGAGCGTTCGGCGGCATAGAAATACATGTAACCGCACACTGCGGTCCCGAGTGCCGGCGGCAGTGCCGGGTATTGAGGTGAGAGACTCGCGCGAGTTTCTCGCATTGCACTCCCAAGTGTGACCGCGGCCTAACAATACAATTAGTGTTGACCGATGATGTCTGAGACTTGTCTGGACCCTACACACGGCTCCATGAGGGTCTTCATATTCATTGAATAAAGTGGGATGGTTTTATGTCTCTCCCTGTTTTTTTTTTTGGTAAACCTAGACATCAGTCCGGGCTCAGTAACGACTTCACATCATCCGTGTTGACTATTCTTGTCATCAATGATCAGAGTAATAATAATAATTATAATAATTTTATTTCTATAGCGCCAACATATTCCGCAGCGCTGTACATTATAGAGGGGACTTGTACAGACAATAGACATTACAGCATAACAATAAACAGATCAAAGTAGATACCAAGAGGAATGAGGGTCCTGCTGCTCACAGCTACAATCTATGAGGAAAAGGGAGACAGGGAAGGTGGATGGTAACAATTGCTTTCATTGTTCGGACCGGCCATAGTGTAAGAATCGGGTGTTCATGTAATTCTGCATGAACCAGTTTACAGCCAAAGTATGTAACAGTACAGACAGAGGGCTATTAAATGCATAAAGTGGGTGAGAACATAATACGAGGTACCTGATTATGGTAGAACATTTTTGAATGGTCCACACAGTGATATTTGGGTTAATGCGTTGAGGCGGTATGCCAGTCTGAACAAGTGCGTTTTTAGGGCACGCTTAAAACTGTGGGGATTGGGGATTAATCGTATTAACCTGGGTAGTGCATTCCAAAGAATTGGCGCAGCACGTGAGAAGTCTTGGAGACGGTAGTGGGAGGTTCTGATTATTGAGGATGCTAACCTCAGGTCATTAGCAGAATGGAGGGCACAGGTAGGGTGGTAGGCTGAGACGAGGGAGGAGATGTAGGGTGGTGCTGAGCCATGGAGTGTTTAGTGGGTGAGGGTAACAAGTTTGTACTGGATTCTGTAGTGGATGGGTAACCAGTGTAATGACTGGCACAAGGTAGAGGCATCGGTGTAACGATTGGTGAGGAATATGATCCTGGCTGCAGCATTCAGGACAGATTGGAGAGGGGAGAGTTTGGTAAGAGGGAGACCGATTAGTAGAGAGTTACAGTAGTCCAGACGAGAATGAATAAGAGAAACAGTAAAAGTTTTTGCAGAGTCGAAAGTAAGAAAAGGTCGAATTCTAGAGATGTTTTTGAGGTTGAGATAACAAGAGCGAGCCAGTGATCGGATGTGGGGGTGAATGAAAGCTTGGAATCAAGTATGACCACAAGACAGCGGGCATGTTGCTGGGGAGTAATGGTGGAACCACACACGGAGATGGCAAAGGTAGGTTAGTAGAGGGAGGAAACACGAGGAGTTCAGTTTTTGACAGGTTCAGTTTCAGATAGAGGGAGGACATGATGTTAGAGACAGCGGTAAGACAATCACTGGTGTTTTCTAAAAAGGCAGACGTGATATCAGGAGAAGTGTATAATCCGGTGTCATCAGCATAGAGATGGTCCTGGAAACCAAATCTACTGATTATGTGTCCAATAGGGGCAGTATACAAAGAGGAGGGGGCCTAGGACTGATCCTTGAGGAACCCCAACAGTAAGGGGAAGATGAGAGGAGGAGGAACCAGCAAAAGATACAGTGAAGGAACGGTCAGAGAGGGAGGAGGAGAACCAGGAGAGAACGGTAGGTAATATTGATTATTTTAATTAATGACAAAATAAATTAGAAAATACTACATATCATGTTTCAGTACATTCGATACATTATTATACTTGTTGTCTCATCTCTATAGACAGGAAATGATCTTCCTGATCTTTACTGATCCGATTCATCAAGCCTGGCGTTGTGAGTGGCAGTCATAGGAGTGAGATGAGCCTCAGTCATTAAGAAGCACACGCCACTCACTGTAGTGATTTAGTTACACTTTAAACCTGCCTCCAGAAATATTACTCCAGTCATGGTCTGTAGTACATTTCTGGAGGAAGTTAGGACACCATAGTGACATAACTGTTGATGAATTAGACAGGTGGCCTTAGTCAAGCCTCATGACACTCCAGCTCAACCCAGATTGTGGGTTGTAAAAACAAAAAAGTTTGAAGGTGTTTTAGGCCAAAAAATTAGTGAAAATACTTTTATAAACCATCTTGGTTGGATTGGTGGAATGTCTTTGACAACCATAGATACAAGAATAACAATTTTTTTCCTAGAGAGCATTAAAAACTGTCTTGAAGGGCTTACCTGTAAGAAGTATGAACTGAGTGGTTCGTCTTTGCTCTCCTCGTTGTAGTAAAGTCCACCAGCCACAAAGATCTGGTTTTCCTTCGTTACCAAACTGACGTGATTTTTCGGAATCTGAGCTGATAGTGAAGCAAAGAAGCACTCATTTGCGATTGGATCATATCCGACAGCCCCCGTGTCACTAATCATGAAGACCAGGTCCTTTAAAAACATTCCAAATCTCAATGTATCATTCAGAATGCCAGGAAGGGCTTCTTCATCTTCTTGACCATCCTCAACATCTCCGTTGACTACCTTGTCCCCATCTTTGTCCTGTTCTGACTTTCCAGACTTCTTCTTAACCACCGGCAGTTTTCCTCCTTGGGCCTCCTTGACCATCTGAAGCTTCTTCAAGACTTCTGGACTCGATTTAACCAACTCGTGTTTCTCTACTTTGTTTTTTATATAATCCTGAGGCATGAGTCGGAAGCGGATACTTTCGAAGATGACGGGTAGGTCTTTGACTCGACTTTCTTTCTCCTTGGCAGCCCACTTCATGACAACTTCGAAGACTTCCTCTTCCTTCTCAATGTTGAGGTTGTCACTGGATATGACAGCAATGAGTTCATCAGCAGACAGTTGGTAGAACTCATTGTCCCTGGTGATTAGGTTGAAGCGATCGCATAGGAAGTCTCTTGCGGAGACGGCCAAACGAGGACAATCCAACATGAGACCCAAGCGAAAGATGGCCAGACAGTTACTAAGACACAACTTTTTCTGGAGAAAGGAGACACAGACTGTGAATATGGAAGGGATCTGGAACATATTGGCCACTGAGAAGATGTCCTGAACGTTTTTCTCCGTAATCTCGATTTCAGAAGTGTAGATGTAATGAAGAATCTTCCCCATCACGTCGGGATCCACATCTTCAAGATCAATTTCTTTTTTCTTGCTGTCCTCTAAGTCTGAGAGGAACATGGCTCGGAAGTAAGGGCTGCAAGCTGCCAGGACCAGCCGGTGGCATGGAAATTCCTTACCCTTTATCTTCAAGATGCAATCTATGAACTTGTCATTGTCCAACATGTCCTTGAGACCATCTTGAAGCAATGTTTGCTGGTAGAGTCTCTGCTCTTCACTCTGTTGCACGGGAAGTGTCATTTTGGATCACGGATCTTCTACTTTGGCCACCAAACCTGCTCAGATGTGACTTTCTTCTATTATGAATAAGTCTCGGAAGAAAGACGTCTTCCTTGCGACCTAACACACCGCCACCACCCAGTATTTGAAAGCCTTGCTATTCCAGCTGACTTAGCTCATCAGCTGCTCCCTATATATAGCAGCAACATTACAAAGCAGTGGGATCCCGAATGTAACGTGATCACCACATGGACATGACACATTGGACGAGTGGAGGGACAGCTGTCTGCGGGAGGGCACCAGCCATGAACGGTCCAAGCTCCCAGCGTGACTCATCACCCGGAGACTGCGAGAGCTTCTAGTCCAAGGAAAACCGTCACCGTTCTAATGAGTGAAATGAATCATGGATTCCATCCACAATCATGAATCGAAATCTAAAAAGACTCTTCACACTCACCCTTGTGACAAATATTCTCATGAAGCCATGTTTTCTAATGAGATCACACAAATACATATAAACTCTATGCACACACATATTTACACATAGATGTATATATAGTAACGTGAATCAAGAAGAAATGCGGCACTCACCAGCAAAAGAGTATCCAGTGGTCTTTAGTACACCATCAGTGGTTTAGACAACAAAACGGACATGCAGGGTTACAGAGGTATGCGGGGGAGAGAGGACGACGGCCGGTTCACGAACACTCGCTTCAACGGGTCCAGGTGAGCAATTACCAATCGACATAGATGCCGATACAGTTGATAGCAGTAATGTGCCTCTGACACAGGGGAATGATGGGAGAGGGAGCGTCTGACGCTCTCTCCTCCATTATTGCTGTCAATGCGGTGTGCACTGGGGGGCGGCGCTGGCGCAGCACTGACCCCTGCACAGCACTGACCATGCACCGTTATATATATATATCAGTGAATGAGTCCTGGTGTCCATAACACATAATACTCTATGGGGGCGGCTACATTATATTCTATGTCGGGCTACATTATACTCTATGAGGGTCTACTTTATATTCTGTGGGGGGGCTGCATTTTACTATATGAGGGGGCTGCATTATACCCTATGGGGGGCTGCATTATATTCTATGGGGCTACATTATACTATACTTAATGAGAGTCTGCATTATATTCTATGGGGGCAGCATTATACTATATTAGGGGGCTGCATTATACCCTATGAGGGGGCTACATTATACTATATGAGGGCTACATTATATTCTATAGGGGGCTACATTATATTTTATAAGGGGGCTACAATATATTCTATGAGGGGGGCTACATTATATTCTATGAGGGGGCTAAATTATATTCTATGAGGAGGGCTACCCCAACCCCTGCTATATCATTAAAGACATGTACTACCTTATATTATACCTTGATATTAGCTTGTTTTACTGCACAATTGGTGATCTTGTATTTATTTCTATGTAGCTACATAGTGGGCCCCAAGAATGATTTTCTTTGATGGGCTCAAGGTGTTCCAGTCCAACGCTGTGTGTAAGAGGCTTTGAATTGAGTGAGGAAAAGCCAAACTCTTCTATAAGGGTGAGGTTGTGGAAGACAGCTCCCTGATACAGGTCATACACCATGGTAAGACTAAGCACAGAAACAAGACATATTGTAGTTATAGTGCATCAGCAAGGTGTCTCCCAGGCAGAGAATTCACAGCAGACTGCAGATACTGATGATGGAGGCGATGTGTGGTTCACCAGATACTGATGATGGAGGCGACGGGCGGTCACCAGATACTGATGATGGAAGTGACGAGATCTCACCAGATACTGATGATGGAGGTGACGGGCGGTCACCAGATACTGATGATGGAAGTGACGAGATCTCACCAGATTCTGATGATGGAGGCGACGGGCGGTCACCAGATACTGATGATGGAGGAGACAGGCGGTCACCAGATACTGATGATGGAGGTGATGGGCGGTCACCAGATACTGATGATGGAGGTGACAGGCGGTCACCAGATACTGATGATAGAGGTGACGGGCAGTCACCAGATACTGATGATGGAGGTGACGGGCGGTCACCAGATACTGATGATGGAGGTGACGGGCGGTCACCAGATACTGATGATGGAGGCGACAGGCGGTCACCAGATACTGATGATGGAAGTGACGAGATCTCACCAGATACTGATGATGGAGGTGACGGGCGGTCTCCAGATACTGATGATGGAGGTGACGGGCGGTCACCAGATACTGATGATGGAGGCGACGGGCGGTCACCAGATACTGATGATAGAGGTGACGGGCAGTCACCAGATACTGATGATAGAGGTGACGGGCAGTCACCAGATACTGATGATGGAGGTGACAGGCGGTCACCAGATACTGTTTGATAGAGGTGACGGGCGGTCACCAGATACTGATGATGGAGGTGACGGGCGGTCACTAGATACTGATGATGGAGGTGAGGGGCGGTCACCAGATACTGATGGGATTTAAATTTCTCTTTTGTTCATTCGCTTTACATTTTGTGAATAGATACATAATAACTATAGACATTCCTTCCTATTTCTTACTTTGCAGCAGTTTCTCCTCCGCACTGTGGTAGTTCTGTATTACATATTACATCGTTGCCCCTATAACAAGTGTTAGCAGCATTCCCATCATTCAGTCTTGTCTTCTCCTCTCTGATACATATTTTTTGGTCACATTGTGTCCTGACATTCCTCCTAATCTGCTGCCTTGTGTCCATCTTCTATCTTTATTCCTTGCACTCAGTCTTCTGCTATGTTCAGCTGCTCTCTATTCTTAGACCTTATATTAGCTCTAGGGAACGGTTCACACTGCAGTAAGCGCTCGGGTTACACGTGCCAGGCTTGTACATAGCGAAGTAACTGGCAGAGTCATAGTCCACATAGTGAGCGGCCGCAGCAGACTCATCATGAAATGCTTGTGTGGTGTCAGCACAGACAGCAGTCACTGATGGTACCAGAGCCATCGCCAATCATCAGGGAATCGTTGTGAAGCTCGTATCTGAGAATCATGGATTCCCAAGGAAAGGATTCATGTGCTTAGTGTGCACTGACCAATACCTGTATATATAATATCCTTGCATTGGGGACGCTCCACAGGACCGGCCGTTTTGGAGATCTTCTCACTCAGCCATCTAGACATTATTATTATTATTATAATTTCCAGAGCGTTTGATTCCGCTCTTTACACAATGGAGACTTAATATATAATACCAATGCATGACGGTACAAGGAGAGGCCTTCTGGGACTAAATCTACAAGCATAATGAACATGACATAATTGATCAGAAGTTACGGGCGAGAGGTGCCTGGTGGTGGTGAGAGTTCCAGCGTAATGGTGAAGGATGACAGTAACGGTGGATTGCAGAAGTACGTGTGAAGGTGACAGCTCAGCGGTGTGAGTGACAGTGGTGGTGGTGGGAGCCAGCCTGGTGGTGGTAGTGACAGCTCGTGTGGACAGCTCACGGTGGTGAGGTGACAGCTCTGGTGGGGTGAGGCAGCACTTGGTGTGGTGAGGTGACAGCTCCGGTGGTGGTGAGACGGCAGCTCCGGTGGTGGTGAGGTGACAGCTCCGGTGGTGGTGAGGGGGCAGCTCCAGCGGTGGTGAGGTGACAGCTCCGGTGGTGTGGTGACAGCCCGCTGGTGGTGGTGAGCGGCAGCTCGGTGGTGGTGAGGGGCTCCGGGTGGTGAGGTGCAGCTCCGGGTGGTGGTGAGGGCAGCTCCAGCGGTGGTGAGGTGACAGCTCTGGTGGTGGTGAGGTGACAGCTCCGGTGGTGGTGAGACGGCAGCTCAGGTGGTGTGGTGGTGAGGGGGCAGTTTCCAGCGGTGGGTGCGGTGAGAGCAGCTCCGTGTGGTGGTGAGCGGCAGTTCCGCGGTGGTGAGGGTGCAGCTCCGCGGTGGGTGGTGAAGGCGCGTCTGGTGGTGAGGGGGCAGCTCCAGTGGTGGTGAGGTGACAGCTCTGGTGGTGTGAGGTGACAGCTCCGGTGTGTGGTGAGACGGCAGCTTCGGTGGTGGTGGTGAGGGGGCAGCTCTGGTGGGTGGTGAGGGGCAGCTCGTGGTGGTGGTGAGGCGGCAGTTCGGGGTGGTGAGGTGACAGCTTTGGTGGTGGTAAGGCGCAGCTCTGGTGGTGTGATGAGGCGGCAGCTCCGGTGGTGGTGAGTGACAGCTTTGGTGTGGTGAGAGGTGACAGCTCCGGTGGGTGGTGAGGTGCAGCTTCGGTGGTGGTGAGGGGGCAGCTCTGGTGGTGGTGAGGGGGCAGCTCTGGTGGTGATGAGGGCAGCTCTGGTGGTGGTGAGGTGACAGCTTTGGTGGTGGTGAGGACAGCTTCGGTGGTGATGAGGGACAGCTCTGGTGGTGGTGAGGTGCAGCTTTGGTGGTGGTGAGGTGACAGCTCTGGTGGTGGTGAGGTGACAGCTCTGGTGGTGATGAGGGACAGCTCTGGTGGTGGTGAGGTGGCAGCTTGGTGGTGGTGAGGTGACAGCTCTGGTGGTGATGAGGTGACAGCTCCGGTGGTGGTGGTGAGGGACAGCTCGGTGGGGTGAGGTGACAGCTCTGGTGGTGGTGAGGGGCAGCTCGGTGGTGGTGAGGGGGCAGCTCTGGTGGTGGTGAGGTGACAGCTCGTGGTGGTGATGAGGCGGCAGCTCTGGTGGTGGTGAGGGGCAGCTCGGTGGTGGTGAGGTGACAGCTCTGGTGGTGGTGAGGTGACAGCTCCGGTGGTGGTGAGGTGACAGCTCTGGTGGTGGTGAGGTGACAGCTCTGGTGGTGGTGAGGTGACAGCTCCGGTGGTGGTGAGGTGACAGCTCTGGTGGTGATGAGGTGACAGCTCTGGTGGTGGTGAGGTGGCAGCTCTGGTGGTGGTGAGGGGCAGCTCCGGTGGTGGTGAGGTGACAGCTCCGGTGGTGGTGAGGTGACAGCTCCGGTGGTGGTGAGGTGACAGCCCCGGTGGTGGTGAGGTGACAGCTCTGGTGGTGGTGAGGTGACAGCTCGGTGGTGGTGAGGTGACAGCTCTGGTGGTGGTGAGGTGACAGCTCTGGTGGTGGTGAGGTGACAGCTCCGGTGGTGGTGAGGTGACAGCTTTGGTGGTGATGAGGGGCAGCTCCGGTGGTGATGAGGGGGCAGCTTTGGTGGTGATGAGGGGGCAGCTTTGGTGGTGATGAGGGGCAGCTCCGGTGGTGGTGAGGTGACAGCTCTGGTGGTGATGAGGGGGCAGCTTTGGTGGTGATGAGGTGGCAGCAGCTTCGGTGGTGGTGAGAAGTCTTTGAATCGATTGGATGAGGAACGTATAAGTGAGGAGGTGAAGAAGGAGGATGTGAGAGGACCAGCTATCCTCTGAAGACGTCACAGTTTGGCCCTTGTCACAGTTCCTCTGATCCTCACATTTTCCTATTTTTCTTGCTTCCAACACATTAACCCCAAGAACTGACGGTCCAGATGCTGAATCTTCCCTGTCAGCTCCATCGTCACCAGATAATCAGGGCTGATGGTTCTATCCTCTCACCGGTGTATATGTCACCATTATGTACAGGGGGGACTACTCCCAGCAGGGAAGACATTTCATTGCAATCTGTGCAGCCTCGCTGAGGCCCAAGAGGTTGGGGCCCGTGTGCACCTCCAAACCAGGTGGAATTGTGCGTTCTGATTGGACTGTAAAGGGCCCATGTATTGTTCTTGCACAGGGCCCTCGCCTGTCTGTGTCCACCACTGACTCACACGATGATGCACTAAACCTTCTATCTGCTGCCTCTTTTAGGACTCTTCATATTAGTCTCTGTCCTGTTAATTTTTCCGGCTCCTATTTTGATGTAATTCATTGTTGCAGTTTATGTACGTCAGATATTTCTAGTATCGGCCTCTGAGGGTCTGCGATTTACTCAGGGGTCTTATTTTGTTGTGCCTCATTGACATAGCAGTTATATGGATAAATCACAGGTGATCGCTGATGATCGGCTACAGTGACCTCTGCTGGTAACAATCATTATTACTGCTGCTCACCATCGCCATCTACTGGGGAAAATATAGACTGCAGCTGCTGCAAATCAATAAGTGGCAGGTGATGGCGGCTATAATTATCTGCCTGCACACCACTGACCAGGAGGACTGGTGACAGCTATCTGCTCCTCGGGGTCACAGTCTTTTTGGAGTCAGACTGATATGGTCCATAGGCTGATGCAGTTATCAGATAATGGAGGAGAATATGAAATGTGCACCTTATCCCTTTACATAAGGAACGTATACTCTGAGATAACAGCAAAAAAGTTTCCCTGAGTGATGGACTCATTAATCTGGGCTATTCCGTGAGACAAAGGTCCAAATCCTCAGCAACAACCTCACGCTAATCCCTTAAGGACGCAGACAATTTTCATTTTTTCTTATTTTTCTGTCCTCAATGCCGTCTGTAGGTTTAATAACTGCGGGATGATAAGTTTTGAATTATTCCTTTTACTTTACCATAAATTGTACTTAAAAATGAGAAATGTGGTTAAATGGCGAGAAAACGCAATTCCACAATAGTTTTTTTGTGGTTTGGTTCTTACGGCGTCCACCACCATGATCCAGGTCCGGGCGATCGCGGTGGTGCGGCATTCGCTTGATCGCTGGTTGTATATACCGTAACACTCTGGTTTTTGCATCATACAGTGAAAATCAGTCTCCTATATGTCCCAGGCTGGGAAATACCAGAGAAATACCAAGATGGCAGCAACCTGTCACTGCAACTCACTAGCACCCAGCAATCACCCGGCGAGGGGTGGGGATGGGTGTCAGAAACAGGATGGTGCAACTTAAATGCTACTAAAGCCTAAATGTCACTGATTGACTGCAGTATTTAAGTGGTTAAACAGCAGCGGCTGGAGCTGATTCCGATCCATAGAACTGCACCGTTATGTAACAGTATGTCACAGAGAAGGGAGTGGTAAAATCATAAAATTCTGCTTTTCCACAGCCACCACTAGGGGGAGCTCCCTCCATAGAGATTTATGATCGAGTTCCATAGAAATCCATTTAGCTCCCTCTAGTGGTAGCAGCCAGAACTGTATTTTTTCGTTGTGACTGTGGAGAGGATTCGGAGCTTTGCATCAGAAGAACTTGTGACTGCGCAGGTGCAGCTTTCTCCATTCACTTCAATGGGGGTCGTGACGCTGTAAAGCACAATAACCCCGTTCTTCAGATAGGTGGGGTCTGCATCTAACAGACACATATGGCAGATCCCCAGGATAACATGAGAACATCCCTTTAAGTGCATCACTCCATAGGTTAGGGCTGAGCACTGAGTGAATAGCGGAGCGGCGGCCTCTGACGTCCCTGATGAGGCTCCAGCAGCTGTGACTTGTGACCTTTCATCACAGATCCCCCCTGATCTCCGCTCTATATATACAGCACTGTGTAATCATCTTATAAAGATGCAGATGAGTGCTGCACCTCCCGGGATGTACGCAGGACCCGCGCTGAGTGATGTGCTACAGACGGCACAAAGCGTAAATGACGTCATCATTATTACAGGGGTCGTAGTCTGGTCAAAGCCGCTAAGTCTGCAGTCACTGGGTGGGCGTGTCCGACTACAGGGCTCCGCCTCTCTCCGTGATGTGTGAGGCCACGCCCACTGGCCGGGAGTATGTATAACGCATACGTATCCTGAGGTCCCGGATCCAAAACGGGTGAATCCTCGCTGCGGACAGTGTGTGCTCTGGGGGAGTCACAAGTCTGCAGTCAGAGGGACGCACAGTGACGCACAGTGAGGCCCCTTCACACGTCAGTGGCTCCGGTACGTGTGGTGACAGTTTTCTCACGTACCGGAGACACTGACACACGTAGACCTATTCAACTGACCGTGTGTCTGTGGACAAAACAGGCTGACATGTCCGTATTTTACTGGCAGCGCGGTCTGCAGAATGTCCGGCACACAGAGAACACACATTGATGTCATCCGTGTGACACGGACAGCCTCCGGGGAAGAAGCGCTGCAGTAAGTGCTGTCCCCCGGCGGCGGGTGCTGGAGACGCTCTCATCATCATCCTCCTCTCTGCCGGCGATCGGCGCGAGCAGAAGAGAATGATCAGAGTTACAGTATATTAAAGGCTTTTGGGACTATTACTCCCATCATCCGACACCTGCTGCCATCGCTCTGACTTTAATATAACTCTCATCATTCTCTTCTGCTTGCACCGATCGCCGGCAGAGAGGAGGATGATGATGAGAGCGTCTCCAGCCCCCGCCGCGGGGGACAGCAGTTACTGCAGCGCTTCTTCCCCAGCGTCCGCCTGTGTGGTCCTGATGTGTCACACGTGTGCCGCAAATATCACATTCACGAGACACGGACACACCGACACTGGTCTCTCCGGTACCGGTTTTTGGGATGAACTTTTGTTAATGACCAAATACTTATTTTCCACCATAATTTGCAAAATAAATCTTCCCAAATCAGACAAGGTGATTTCTGGATTTGTTTTTTCATTGTGAGGCTGGAGTCACACACAACCACAAAAAATCGGTCCGTTTTAGACGGTCGACAATCGGATCAAAATAAAAACATCACACATCCTTCTGGCATCCGATTTTCCTTCAAAGATGCGATTTATCGCATGTGTGTGTACCTTGTAACATCCGATTTACATCCGACTTGCGAGATTTTCTCGCAGGCTTGCAAAACTAACATATAATGGATCCATAAGAATAGTATTTCAATCACAAAAAAAAGAATAGATATATACACATAGAGCACATATATATATATATATATATATATGTCATTGTGACATGTATATATACATATATTTATAGTTCCTAGACTTCTACATACTGTTTTAGCCGCTAATTCAATTGCCGGCTTCAGTGAAATCACAGAAGCCAACATGAAATGATACATTGTTTCCACACATTTAACCATGTAATTTCATGTATTTTTATATATGTTTGAAACATACAATTACATGAGTATATGTGTGCTAAATTTCAGACATGTAGGGGTTAATTAAAGGTGTAAATTCGTTGAAAAAAAATGCGTGGGCTCCCGCTGTATTTTTCTCACCAGACAGACAAAGCAAAGCGAGTGGGGGCAGATAATAATAGCCTAGGGAGGGTACATTTTTTTTGTGCCCCCCCTGGCTACTAACATCTGCCCCCAGACACCCCAGAAAGGGCAAATCTCTAATTAAATTCGCCCTTTCTGGCACTTTGCCCGTCTATTCCCATTGCCCTGTAGCGGTGGCGAATGGGTTAATAATCTGGCGTTAATGTCACCTTAGTATTGAAAGGTGATCTTAAGGCAGGTTAATAATTGATAGCTGTCAATTAGACAACTATCAATTATTAATCCTATTGTATGAAAGAAAAATCAAACACACACAGTTTAATAAAAAATAAGTTTAATGAAATAATCACACAGTTTTTGACCATATTTTATTTTCCTGCTAAAACCATTTCCTGTAATAAAAATAAAATAAAAAAGCAAAATTATACTTACCAATCCGATGTACAGGTCCCACGGTATAATCCTTCAGAAAGGGTTAACAGGTTACAGGTCGCAGAGAGCTAATAATGCTGTCTCAGACCTGTATTCCCCTGAATGAATAAGTTCCTCTCCCAGGGAAAGTAGAGGAATAGATTCATGAATGGAGCTTAATTGATTTATTGTCAATTTAACTGTAGTGACCTGACCTAAAGGGAAAGTGGACACAATCAATTAAGCTTCATTCATGAAACACATCCTCTCCTGTCGCCAGGAGAGGAACTTATTCATTCAGGAGCTTTGAGCTGAGCATGCAGGATTACTTGCACTGCTTGGCTCAAAGCTAGTTAACCCTTTGTGAAATATTACAGCGTGGGACGTGACAGATCGGCGGAATAGGTAAGAATAATGTTGTTTTATTTTTTTTTCTTTATTTTAGGAGATCAATGGCTTCGCACGGATTAAGTGTAAAATAAAATCTGGTCAAAAAATGTGTGATTATTTAATTAAACTTATTTTTTATTAAACTGTGTGTGTGTTTGATTTTTCTTTCATACAATAGGATTAATAATTGATAGTTGTCTAATTGACAGCTCTCAATTATTAACCTACCTTAAGGTCACCTTTCAATAGCAAGGTGACAGTAAGGTGAGATTATTAACCCATTCGCCACCGCTACAGGGCAATGGGAATAGACGGGCAAAGTGCCAGAAAGGGCGAATCTAATTATAGATTTGCCCTTTCTGGGGTGTCTGGGGGCAGATGTTAGTAGCCAGGGGGGCACAAAAAATGTACCCTCCCTAGGCTATTATTATCTGCCCCCACTCGCTTGCTTTGTCTGTCTGGTGGAGAAAATACAGCGGGAGCCCACGCATTTTTTTTCAACGAAATTACACCTTTAATTAACCCCTACATGTCTGAAAATTTGCACAAATACACTCATGTAATTGTAAGTTCTAAACAAATATCAAAATACAGGAAATGACATGGTTAACTGTGTGGAAACAATGTATCATTTCATGTCGGCTTCTGTGATTTCACAAAACCCGGCAATTGAATTAGCGGCTATTACAGTATGTAGAAGTCTAGGAACTATAAATATATGTATATATACATGTCACAATGACATGTATATATATATATATATGTGTTCTATGTGTGTATATGTATTGATTCTATTCTTTAATAAAGCTGTCAGTGTGATTTTACAGTATAGCCGGGGATGAATTGCCGGCTTTTCTAAAGGACACCGATGCGATTTCATCGCAAGTCACACAGTGTGGTCCGTTTGTAATCAGATTTTTCATCGCTCCCATAGACTTGCATTGGCGATAGTCGACCCACAATCGGTGACAGTGGCAGCATGCTGCGATTGTACACGGACGTTTAAAACGGACCACAAAAAATCGGATACTGGGAGCTGCTCCATAGATTAACATAGGGCAGACTGCAATACGATTTTTCATCGCATTGCAGTCGTCCGATTCTGTCGCCAGTGTGACGCCGGCCTCATAGTTGTGTGTTCTACCTATGATGTCAGTTACAGGCCGCTCTCATCTTTATAGGGGGAGAATGCGCACAATTGGTGGCGACTAAATACATTTTTTCCCCACTGTATATAGATAATAGATATTAGATGAATAATAGATAATTGATAGATAATAGAAGTATATCAGTGTGATATATAATTAGTTTGTCTGCAGTGTATTTAGGTAATAATCAATATTATCATTATCCTGATCGTTTACACAGAGGATTGTCTACACTGGACACAACTGTAGCAAACCCTCAGTAGTGACAAGTATTAAGTCAGGAAGGGTTTTTATCCTACGGTACACAATATCCATCCATCAATGACAGCAAGCAGAGATCCTGCCATACTAAAAAACTGAAATACAAAGCACTCCGGTGCTCAGCTGTGTGTGATGATGAAGTCTGGACGCCGGCCCTTTATAGGACTCCACCTGTTCATACAAAGTAACAGAATTCGTCCTTCTATAATAAAATATTTATTGGTTCTGGGCTGAGGTTTGGCTCCTGCACAGGGAGCGTCCTGCAGCGCTGATCTACGCGGTCGGGTCCGGGGGTCTTTGGATGTAGGGTCAGGCGGCTTTCAGCTTCTCGTTCCGCTCCTCCTCTATGGCCAGGACGCGCTCCCTCTCCTTGATGAGCTGAACTCCGCAGTACGTCACAAACAGGATGGACAGCGTGCTGACCGGGAAGCCTGGAAGCAGAGCAGATGTGGGGTGTCAGTCCCTGACCGGGCCATGCTTTACACTGCAGCTCTGCTTTATCACATTGGCTCAGGAGGAAGTTGGGATGTGGAAATATGATTTCCATCACAGTAAGAACAGAATGATTGTATAATAAAGAGAAGCTGACTATCAGATTAGCAGGGGTGCAGCTATAGGGGGCGCAGAGGTGGCGCCTGCTGCCCCCCGAGTCCTGGAGAACAACTTCTGTATCAGGACATCAGTGAATGATGACATTGTCATGAATTTTGCTGCCATCTAGTGTCCAAACAGTGAAATTACTAAAAGCATTGTGATATGCAAATTGCCTCTTCAAACAAAGAGGACTTGTACTCTATAGCGCCACCTATTGGAAGTAGCGATCCTACAAGTCACAATCAACCCTTTAACGAGTCTTGTAATATGACTTAGGATAAAAGCCAAATCAGAATCTCCATTTGCAGACACGGTGTTTCAGACTATTGCCTATTAAAATTTCCCAGAGGAGCATTGCACGGCGAATAAGCCTCCTTACCTTGACACGCCAGAGCTGGTATGTCACTCTCCACAAGGAGTAACCTTACCCCCCAGACCCCAGTCCAGAGCCTCTCATCTAGCCAAATCAGATCTCTCCTACTTTGCACTG
>JARQOD010000006.1:4004023-4041020 GCA_033576555.1 Oophaga sylvatica
GGGAGTTTCTTGTCCTTCTTCTTCCTTTTAGTTTGATTTTTGCTATTCCTTCAGACACAGATGGTAGTACTGAAGTAATGCCTTCCTGTGACTGCTGCCCTGAGGGACAACCTAGAAAACTCCCTGTGCACCCTCTGAACCCTGCTGCTCTGGTGTCACCTGAGTAGACCCCTGGTGGGCCTCCGGTCTGGCCAGTAATTCCCCTGACAGTAAAGTTGCCTCCTCCAGAATCTCAGCCCCTGCCACCAAATCCTCATCAGGATAGTCCTTACAGATATTGTGCCAGGCGTCAGGACAGTCCCTGTGAGGGTGACCGATCTTCCACAGAGGTTGCATCTGATGTTCTGGCAGTCTGCAGCCACATGGCCGACCTCCCCACACAGGTTGCACTTCACCACAGTACACGTATTTGCCAGGTGACCTGCCTTGCCACATTTGAAGCACTTACGAGGCTGCCCAGGATAGAAACACACACCCCTCTCCCTCCCAATAAAGAAGGAGTTGGGTAAGTGGGCAGTGATATTATCACATTGGCGCAGTTTCACCAAAACCCTCCATCCTCCCGTCCAGATACCATCATTGTCTCTGCTTTTGGTGAGGTCAGAGACCAGGTCACAATGCTCCGGAGCCACACCACAATGTCCTGCAGGGGAACAGACTCATTCCAGAAGATGAGATTAACCGTAACGGTATCTGGCTTAGAGATAGGAATAAAGCTGAACTTACTCCAGCCCTCAGAGTCTCTAAACTTGGGGAAATTAGACCAGAACCTGTCCAGGTCAGTCATGAGCTTAAAACTGACGTCATAGAACTGCCTGTCTGGAAGATTAATCACCGCCAAGATGCTGACTGGCGCAAACCCCATCTGGCGACACAAGAGCTCCCTGACCACAAACCTCCTATCTGGCAGATCCTCCTTGACACCTCTGTGCCGGAAACGCACGACGTTTCTCCGTTTAAACCCCTGGCTGGTATAATTGGCACCAGAGGTGAAGGACGGAGCACCACGACTCCAGGCATTACTGGGGGGAACCTGCGGGGTCACACTAGGCTGACTGACGGGGTGAGGGTCTGCAGCAGGGGGGGCTGCTACACCTTGTGTGCTCGGAATTAAAGGGGGAAATCACAGACAATATCATGCACATTATTATCATCAACATCAATGTCACTATCAGACTGCGCAGCGTCCACCAAAGATACTGTGCTCCCCCAAGCCCCCGACCCCTCAGATACAGCGCGGTTAGCCCCAGCATCAGAGCCCTGCTGGGCACCATCAGTAACTGCCGGCACATGTCCACTGCCCAACTGCTGTGCTTGGCATTCTGAGACTTGTAGTCCTCTGCTGAAATATGTCCATGCTGCTGCTTGGAATCTGCTGCAGGCTGTTGTGCTGGGCATTCTGTGACTTGTTGTACCTCTGCTGGAATCTGCACTACACGCTTCTGCTTTGCATATGCCGCAGGCAGTATTGCTGGGCATTCTGAGACTTGTGGTACCTCTGCTGGGGTCTGCACTACAGGCTGCTGCTGGTGCTGCATTTGCCCCTTTTGGAAGCAGAAACTTGCAGGCTGCAGCACTGGCCGCACCTGCTTCTGGGGTCCACCTGGGACAATGTCTGACCTGAAACCTGCAGAGTTCTGCTTCTGTGAATTAAACAGTTCCTGGTTCCTATAAGTCTCCGCCAGGGGCCCCATCCTCTCTAGGACGCAGTCCATGTCCCTCACCACTTTTGCCAGCAATACACCCAGTGTGTTCAGAGCCTCGTCATAAAAGTCGCGACTCCCGGGATTAACAGCCTTTAGCTTATAACCACAGTCTATCTGCATCTGCAGTGAGTCTTTCTGCTGCTGTAACTCACCGAATTTCTTGACCAGTCCTGGGATCTCCTCTGCGAGCTGAAGCTCAGGTGCACGTGCCGTCTCCTCCTGGGATCCTGCATTCAGCGATGTCCCCGGCTGCTTGAATCCAGACGTCCCCTTAATTTTCACCACCGCTGGTTTCATGGCTCCAGGCTCCACAGCACTTTTACTGCTGCCACCTGACTGCGACCTTGTGCGTCCAGAGCACGCCATGCTGGTCACCACATGTTTCTGCTGCAAGTTTTCCTGTAATGTCTGTCTCTCCAGTGAGGTTCTCCTCTGCCTGCTGGAAGTCAGCTGCACACCTGAAGCGCTGATGGCCTCTCCTGAGCTGCAGGCTGCTTTCCTCCATTCAGCTTGTCACCAGGAGATTTCTTCTGGATTTCTCCTAATTGCACTTCACTTTGCTTGCCTTGGCTGGCCGACTGCTTAACTGCAACTTTCTTACATACAATGGCTTTTCCTTGTTCCGTTACTTTACTCACTTTCACAGCTTCATCCTTCTTGTTGCTGCTACTTCCATTTGGAGCTTTCTTCCCATCAGAAATCACTTTAGGATTCCCATCTGCATTAGAAACAGCTTGGGCGCTTCTTCCCAGTGTAGGCCTGGAAGCCTGGGCCTTGCTTGGGGAGTTTCCCCGCCCAGGGTGGCCCCTCCTGGGCTTGCTCCAGACATCAGGAGAGCTACAAACACACAACCTCTCAGCTAGGAGGCAGTATTATAGTAGTTATATTCCTGTATATAGGGGCAGTATTATAATAGTTATATTCTTGTACATAGGAGCAGTATTATAGTAGTTATATTCTTGTACATAGGGGCAGTATTATAGTAGTTATATTCCTGTATATAGGGGCAGTATTATAGTAGTTATATTCTTGTACATAGGGGCAGTATTATAGTAGTTATATTCTTGTGCATAGGGCAGTATTATAGTAGTTATATTCTTGTACATAGGGCAGTATTATAGTAGTTATATTCTTGTACATAGGGGCAGTATTATGGTAGTTATATTCTTGTACATAGGGGCAGTATTATAGTAGTTATATTCTTGTACATAGGGGACAGTATTATAGTAGTTATATTCTTGTACATAGGGGCAGTATTATAGTAGTTATATTCTTGTACATAGGGGCAGTATTATAGTAGTTATATTCTTGTACATAGGGGACAGTATTATAGTAGTTACATTCTTGTACATAGGGGCAGTATTATAGTAGTTATATTCTTGTACATAGGGGCAGTATTATAGTAGTTATATTCTTGTACATAGGGGCAGTATTATAGTAGTTATATTTTTGTACATAGGGGACAGTATTATAGTAGTTATATTCTTGTACATAGGGGCAGTATTATAGTAGTTATATTCTTGTACATAGGGGCAGTATTATAGTAGTTATATTCTTGTACATAGGGGCAGTATTATAGTAGTTATATTCTTGTACATAGGGGCAGTATTATAGTAGTTATATTCCTGTATATAGGGGCAGTATTATAATAGTTATATTCTTGTACATAGGAGCAGTATTATAGTAGTTATATTCTTGTACATAGGGGCAGTATTGTAGTAGTTATATTCCTGTATATAGGGGCAGTATTATAGTAGTTATATTCTTGTACATAGGGGACAGTATTATAGTAGTTATATTCTTGTACATAGGGGCAGTATTATAGTAGTTATATTCTTGTACATAGGAGCAGTATTATAGTAGTTATATTCTTGTACATAGGGGCAGTATTATAGTAGTTATAATCTTGTACATAGGGGCAGTATTATAGTAGTTATATTCTTGTACATAGGGGCAGTATTATAGTAGTTATATTCTTGTACATAGGGCAGTATTATAGTAGTTATATTCTGTATATAGGGGCAGTATTATAGTAGTTATATTCTTGTACATAGGGGACAGTATTATAGTAGTTATATTCTTGTACATAGGGGCAGTATTATAGTAGTTATATTCTTGTACATAGGGGCAGTATTATAGTAGTTATATTCTTGCACATAGGGCAGTATTATAGTAGTTATATTCTTGTACATAGGGGCAGTATTATAGTAGTTATATTCTTGTACATAGGGGCAGTATTATAGTAGTTATATTCTTGTACATAGGGGCAGTATTATAGTAGTTATATTCTTGTACATAGGGCAGTATTATAGTAGTTATATTCATTGTACATAGGGGCAGTATTATAGTAGTTATATTCTTGTATCTTGTACATAGGGGCAGTATTATATTAATTATATTCTAGACGATAGATGGTAATATTATAGCAGTTATATACTTATACACAAGGGATATTTTCCCTTTCTACACACTAGGGTGAACAAGGTGTGAATGATATAATATTTATGAAGGTTATTAATTGTATCTGTGACCTGTGTTGTTCCTCACATGAATTATTGAGAACTTTGTAACCATTTAGTGACAGTAACATGATGATAATGATGTCCTTGGAGAATACTGAGGGTTAGATGCATTAATTAAATGGGAGTTGTCTCCCTGCATTGAAACCTGGAATAAAATATTAAGATTTCAGGACACAAAGTCGCTCGGATTATTCTCTATTAAGGTAACAGATTTCACATACTGAGTTGCAGGAAACAAAGTCAGTAATCTATAATCAGCGCAGATTAGTTGTAGCTTCATGAAATTTCTGCACTGAAGTAGACGGGATAATTCTGCTGAAGGGCAGAGGTTTGTCTGCTAATATAGACCAAGTAATAAAATTATACCCGCTCTATACAGTATATTTACAAAGAATAAAATAAATGTAATATTAGCTAAATAATGCTTCAGATAAATGAATATCCATTGAAATAGTCCATAAAGTGTCTAGATATCAAGAGCATACAGTGTCCAGATAAGCAGCTTGCAATTGGTATTAATATACAGTATTAAATTCATGCAGACGCCACTGTGGGAGATTTATTTACTATAATAGTAATTTTATTTATTTACTTATACAGCACCACAGCGCTTTACAGACATTATTGTCACTGTCCCCATTGAGGCTCACAATCTAGATTCCCTATCTGTATGTCTACGGAGTGTGGGAAGACACTAGAGAGCATACAATCTCCTTGCAGATGTTGTCCCTGGTGGGATTTGATCCCAGGACCCCAGCGCTGCAGGGCTCCAGTGCGGACACCCAGTTGTATGAACAATGATATGTCCTAATAAGTGAAAGCCAACATGGAAGCTTGTAATGTGGTATAATGCTCCAGAGGAAGGAGGGATAGAAACTTTCATTTCCTCTTATATCGTTATAGGAGGTGACATTGTTTCTTACAGAGTGCCAAATTATAAATGTTTATATTCCGTCTGTCCGCAATAATGACTAATGTGGGGGAACCAAAAGCGCACAAGACCATCGGGTGATACCCTATTAAGCTACAAAGGAAAATAAAAGGAAGGTGCTCACCTGAGCTCCAGAGGACATCTGATGATATCAGCTGCTGCAGCCTCGTGGCCGGGGATCATCTCCTCCGGGATAGTTGACCAGTTTGGATGATAACAGAATATCAGGCTGCGCCTCTGTAATAAAGAATCCTTGGAACCAAAATAAGTTAAACCGTTTTTATTTCCACAACGCGTTTCAGTGTTGAAACGCGTTGTGGAAATAAAAAGAAAGTTTAATTCATCTTGGTACCAAGGATTCTTATACAGCCAGTACTAGGGGAAGTTCACTACATACAGCTTTACATACACATAGGGAGTCATTACATACAGATTAACCACCACTAGGGGAGCTCACTACATACAGATTTACATAACCACCACTAGAGGAAGCTCACTACATACAGATTTACATAACCACCACTAGGGGGAGCTCAGTACATACAGATTTACATAACCACCACTAGGGGGGAGCTCACTACATGCAGATTTATATAACCACCACTAGGGGGAGTGCACTGCGTACAGATTTATATAACCACCACTAGGGGGAGTGCACTGCATACAGATGTATACAGACACCACTAGAGGGAGCTCACTACATCTAAATTTATACAGCCAGCACTAGGGGAAGCTCACTACATACATATTTATACAGCCACCACTAGGGAGAGCTCACTACATTCAAATTTATAAAGCCACCACTAGGGGGAGCTCACTACATACAGATTTATATAGCCACCACTAGAGGGAGCTCACTACATACAGATTTATACAGTCACCACTAGAGGGAACTCACTACATACAGATTTATACAGTCACCGCTAGAGAGAGCTCACTATACAGATTTATACAGTCACCACTAGAGGGAACTCACTACATATAGATTTATACAGTCACCACTAGAGGAACTCACTAATACAGATTTATACAGTCACCGCTAGAGGGGAGCTCACTACATACAGATTTATACAGTCACCACTAAGGGGAGCTCACTACATACAGATTTATACAGTCACCACAAAGAGAGCTCACTAATACAGATTTATACAGTCACCACTAGAGGGAACTCACTACATACAGATTTATACAGTACACTAGAGTGAACTCACTACATACAGATTTATACAGTATTCTAGAAGGAGCTCACTACTACAGATTTATCAGCCACCACTAGAGGAGTTCCTACATACAATTATAAGCCACCACTAGAGGAGAACACTAATACAGATTTATACAACCACCACTAGGGGGAGCTCACTACATACAGATTTATACAACCACCACTAGGGGAGCTCACTACATACAGATTTATACACCACCAATAGAGGGAACTCACTACATACAGATTTATACAGTCACCACTAGGAGGAATTCACTACATACAGATTTATACAGTCACCACTAGGAGGATTCACTACATACAGATTTATACAGTCACCACTAGAGGGAACTCACTACATACAGATTTATACAGTCACCACTAGGGGAGCTCACTACATACAGATTTATACAGTCACCACTAGAGGGAGCTCACTACATACAGATTTATACAGCCCCACTAGATGGAGCGTATTACATATAATTTATACAGCCACCACTAGAGGGAGCTCACTCTATGCTATACTGCACTCTATGGCCCTTTCGACTCATCAAAATTGGCTACTTGAGACTTTTACGCCAGTCGTGATGAACAGGCCGCTGTAATAAGATGTGCCAATAATTAATTTTGTACAATTTGCCCATTTAAATGTTCCAGATGTCTCATTCAAGACAGAGACTGGAAACATATGGCATCCCTTCTACCAACCATATATCCAATATCATTAAATCCACACGACGTAGAAAAAAATAGATTTAATTTTCTAAAAATACAGTCCCTGCTGCATGGCCGGAGACACAGATGGATAATATGTTGGTTCCACTTCTGTGGTTAATAGCGTATTTCCTCCGTCAAGTTTAATAACAGCCAAATATAGATCTGAGGAGCAGTGAAGAATCTCTGCTTCTGCCTTCTTCATTGCCGGAGCACTTAAATAAATGTGTGCCCGGCTCCCAGCTGTGCCGCGCACTCACATTCAAGAATGAATGGCTTTAGGCGGATCTGGGCTAGTAACACGACTTCATCAATCCATTATTAAAAACTCACCTGAACATTTTCCCTCGTGAGGAAGGAACAGATGTTCTCTGCTTATAGGACGGGTCCCAAGATGGATTCGAAGCATGAACCAGGACTTGTTCCGATCACACAATGATATGGGAGCAGTCATCTACCAGAGATTAGGGCATCTCCCACTACCCTGAGCGTTTAGAGAAACAAGTGAATATATGAAACTTTGTAAGGTATCTGTGAAATCTGCTTCCTTCTCCATTTATGAGCTGCTTCTTTTGCTCCTCCTGCACTTTGCTAAAATTTGTATTTTGTCCAACCAAGAATGACTGTGAGCTCACTGAGAGATCAGATTACAGCTGACTATGGAAGTCAATGGAGAGGGAAGGAGCAGAACGATAGCGAACACACACACATTCACACAAGCTGTCCCTAAAAAAAAACATATTGACAAGAAACAAGGGTATATTACCTATGAAAGACCAAAAAGAAAAATACCCTAAAAAAGTAATTTTTATTAATTTCGTTTAAAATATGTACCAAGCACAAAATTACTAATTAGAAAAGTAGAGGATCAACGGAATACAGCCACCAGGTAAGTATACCCAATAGTCAGACTTACTGAAAAAATACTATTGGGAAAGGTGAGTGAATTCACCCTTCCTGGCACCCTAAAATTCAGTGTGAGCCCCTGCTCCTCGTAGGCTTACCCTACGTGACCCTACTGAGACCTTCCTAACAAAGACCACCACCATCACCCAGTTAATGTGCTGAAATGCTAAATAAAAATAGAAGGGCCGGGTGATGCAAATTTCTCAGGTTTATAAAAACCCAGCCTCCTCTAACCTTGTGCCAGAAAACAGCAGCCATGGGATCTTCTTAGAAGCTGCCGAGCACTCTGAAAATGAAAATGGCTGAGGCCCGCAAAGCAGGAGAAGGCTTTAAGAAGAGAGTAAAGCATTTTCAGGTTGCCATTTCCTCAGGTCAAAATGTAATTAAGAAATGGCAGTTACCAGGAACAGTGGAGGTCAAGATAAGGTCTGGAACACCAAGCAAAATTTCAGTGAGAGCTGCGCATAGGATTGCTAGAGAGGCAAATCAGAACCCCCGCTTGACTGCAATAGACCTTCAGAAAGATTTATCAAACTCTGGAGTTGTGGTACATTGTTCTACTGCTCAGAGACACCTGCACAAATATGGCCCTCCTGGAAGAGTCATCAGAAGAAAACCTCTCCTGCATTCTCACCATAAAATTCAGTATCAAAATTATGCAAAAGAACATCTAACCAAGCCTGATGATTTTGGAAACAAGTCCTGTGGACTGATGAGGTATCATAGAACTCTGACCACAATGATCACAGTTATGTGTGGAGAAAAAAGGGCACAGAATTTAAGGAAAAGAACATCTCGCCAACCATTAAGCATGGGGGTGGATCATCCATGCGTTGGGGTTGTGTTGCAGCCAATGGCAGGGGGAACATATCACGGGTAGAGAGAAGAATGGATTCAATTAAATTATAACAAATTGTTGATGCAAACATAACACCATCTGTAAAAAAGCTGAAGGAGAAAAGAGGAAGAGGATGAGGACGAGGATTCTGCAAATGGATAATGATCCTAAACACACGTCACAATCCACAATAGACGACCTGAAAAGGTGCAAGCTGAAGGTTTTACAATGGCCCTCACAGTCCCCTGATCTGAGCATCATTGAAAATCTGTGCTGAGACCTCAAAATAGCAGAGGAAGCAAAACGCCCCAGGAATCTCACAGAACTGGAGGAATCCTCCAAGGAAGAACGGAGGAAAATCCCTCAAAAATTGAAAGACTACAAAAAGCGTTCACAAGCTGTGATACTTGCAAAAGGGGGTGCTACTAGGTGCCAACCAAGCAGGGAGCCTAAACTTTTGCATCTGCCTATTCTTCTTTGTGTAATTTTTAAACTGTAAAATATATACTTTTTTGTCTAGAATACAAAGGAAATGTGTCATCTGTAACGTTAAACCTTTTAGAAATCATTTCATCATCTCATATTCAACTTAACTGTTCACCATAACAGTAATTTTGACCAGGGGTGCACAAACTTTTACATGTCACTGTATATATATTTTTTTCATATATAGGGTTTTAACATTTTTAAAGTTCTTTCTCTTTTTTGTTATGACCATAAAGGACCACTTAAATATGTTTTAAACTTTGTTCCTCTTTCCATAACAATTATTTTTATTTATCGGATCAATGTTTTTGTTATTTTTTTTACTATGGGATCAGGAGCAGTAGCAGTGATTCGGACTGGTAACATTTTTTGTTGTTTTTTTTTACATTTTTCTTTCTTTATGTACTTATCATAGAATCATAGAATGGTAGAGTTGGAAGGGACCTCCTGGGCCTTCTGGTCCAACCCCCTGCTCAAAGCAGGATTCTCTAAATCATCCCAGACAGATGTCTATCCAGCCTCTGTTTGAAGACTTCCATTGAAGGAGAACTCACCACCTCTTGTGGCAGCCTGTTCCAGTCATTGATCACCCTAACTGTCAAAAAGTTTTTTCTAATATCTAATCTGCGTCTCCTCCCATTCAGTTTCATCCCATTGCTTCTAGTCTTTCCTTGTGCAAATGAGAATAAAGATGATCCTTCTACAATGTGACAGCCCTTGAGATATTTGTAGACAGCTATTAAGTCTCCTCTCAGTCTTCTTTTTTGCAAGCTAAACATTCCCAAATCCTGCAACCGTTCCTCATAGGACATGGTTTGCAGACCGGTCACCATTCTGGTGGCTCTTCTCTGAACTTGCTCCAGTTTGTTGATGTCTTTTTTAAAATGTGGTGCCCAAAACTGGACACAGTATTCCAGATGAGGTCTGACCAAAGAGGAGTAGAGGGCAATAATGACCTCACGTGATCTAGACTGTATGCTTCTGTTGATACATCCTAGAATTGCATTTGCCTTTTTTGCTGCTGCATCACACTGTTGACTCATGTTAAGTCTGTGATCAATTAGTATACCCAAGTCTTTTTCACATGTGCTGTTACTTAGCCCTATTCCTCCCATTTTGTATATGCTTTTTTCATTTTTATTGCCCAGATGTAGTACTTTGCATTTTTCCCTGTTAAAATCCATTCTGTTAGTTGCTGCCCACTGCTCCAGTTTATGTATATCTTTTTGAATCCTCTCTCTCTCTTCTCTAGTATTAGCTACCCCTCCTAGCTTTGTGTCATCAGCAAATTTGATCAGTTTACCCTCAATTCCTTCATCTAAATCATTGATAAAGATGTTGAACAATACAGGGCCCAAAACAGAGCCTTGTGGTACCCCACTTGAGACATTCTTCCAACTGGATGTGCAGCCATTTACAACCACTCTTTGGGTCCGATCACTAAGCCAGTTATGAATCCACCTAACAGTTGCCTTGTCCATTCCATACTTAGTCATTTTTTCAATAAGGATTGTGTGAGATACTTTGTCAAATGCTTTGCTGAAGTCAAGATATACTATATCTACAGCATTTCCCTGATCCACCCAGTCAGTGATTCTGTCATAGAAGGAAATTAAGTTAGTCTGACATGACTTATTAGTTACAAACCCATGCTGACTCTGTTTAATCACTTCATTCTTATCCAGGTACTTGCATACATGTTCTTTAATAATTTGTTCAAAGATCTTTCCTGGTATAGAAGTCAGACTCACCGGCCTGTAGTTCCCTGGGTCCACCTTCTTCCCCTTTTTGAAGATAGGAACAACATTTGCTCTTCTCCAGTCTTCTGGGACTTCTCCTGTTCTCCAAGAATTTTCAAAGATTATGGACAGTGGTTCAAGAATTTCTTCTGCTATCTCCTTCAGTACCCTGGGGTGTAATTCATCTGGACCTGGAGACTTGAATTCATTTATGTTAGCTAAGTGTTTCCTCACTGTCTTTCTGTTTATAGATATCCTGGATTCTTCTATTCCTTTAATAGGACAGTGAAGATCAGTTGATGTTACATTTCCTTTCTGAGAGAAAACAGATGCAAAATAGGAATTTAAAAGTTCAGCCTTCTCAACATCCTGACTTACCATTTCATCATTTTCATCCTGTAAAAACCCTATAGCATCTTTGACTTTTCTTTTACTTTTGACGTATCCCCAAAATCCTTTTTTGTTGCTTTTGACGTCACTTGCAAGCCTTAATTCATTGTCAGCTTTAGATAATCTGATTTGTGCCCTGCAGGTTCTGCAGACGGCATTATATTCTTCTTTAGATATGCCTCCCTCTTTCCATTTGATAAACATTTCTTTCTTCCTTTTTAGCATGTGTTTAAGTTCTGTGTTCATCCATCCTGGTTTCCTTAAATGCTTCCCATTCTTCCCTCTTTTTGGAATTGTTGACGATTGTGCTTTGAGAATCTCATTTTTCAAGATTTTCCATCCTTCCTGGACATTTTTGTCCTTAAGGATATCCAGCCATTGGATCCCTCCAATTCTCTTTCTGAGTTCCTTAAAATCTGCCTTTCCGAAATCTAACCTTGACGTCTGAGTCTTCACAGGTCTTCCTCCTCTTGTTATCCAAAATTCTAAAATAGCATGGTCACTACCTCCTAGAGTCCCAGCCACTCTTACCTCTTCCACCATTTCCTCCCTGTTTATGAGGATTAGATCCAAGGTAGCAGATCCCCTTGTTTTCTCCATTACCTTTTGGAAGATAAAGTTGTCAGCAAGAGAGGATAAGAATTTCCTGGACCTGTTAGTTTTGCCTGAGAGAGATTCCCAACAAATGTCTGGATAGTTGAAATCTCCCATGACCACTATGTCATATTTTTTGGAGAACTTGGCCATTTGATGCATAAAGAGTTCATCCATATCTTCAGCTTGCACAGGCGGCCTGTAGTAAATGCCTACAATGGTGTCCTTTCCATTGTTCTGTCCTTGTATTCTTACCCAAACAGTTTCCACAGAACTCCCAGTCTTTGAAGCGTCAATCTCTGTGCAGATATACGCTTTTCTAACATACAATGCAACACCTCCTCCTCGTTTATCAAGTCTGTTTCTTGCAAATAAGTTGTATCCTTCTAGCCTTGTATTCCAATCATGTGTATCGTCCCACCAAGTCTCAGTGATTCCAATGACATCATATTTCTTCTCCTGCGTTAGTAGCTCCAGTTCTCCTTGTTTGTTGCCCATGCTTTGTGCATTCGTATAGAAACACTTTAGTTTGTGATTGGTTTCTCTTCCTTCAATATTTTTATTATGTAAATTTTTTTGTCTTTGTTCTTCCCCTTCACTTCTAATAGCAGAAATCTCAATAGTATTTGTCAAGTGTATGGCTTTTGCTGGCGTTTTGCTTCCCTTCCCACATTGTTCTAGTTTAAAGCTCTCCTGATGAGTGTAGCAAGGCGACTTCCAAATACATGTTTTCCAGTCTTCGTAAGGTGCACCCCATCTCTAGCAAGTAGTCCATCGTATAGGTAATTCACTCCGTGATCCAGAAATCCAAATCCTTGCTGACGGCACCATCGACGTAGCCAGTTGTTCACCTGCAGAATCTTATTCCACCTCCTTGTTCCATGGCCATCCACTGGGAGGATGGATGAGAAGACCACCTGAGCACCCAGTTCTTTCACTTTCTTACCTAAGTTTTCAAAGTCACTGCAGATGGTTTCCAGGTCGTTTCTAGCGGTGTCATTTGTCCCCACATGTATTAGCAGGAATGGGTAGTCATCTTTAGGTCTGAAGAGTCCTGATATCCTGTCAGACACATCTTTAATTTTTGCACCTGGAAGACAGCACATTTCTCTTGAGGTTATATCTGGTCTGCAGATAGCGGCCTCTGTTCCTCTCAACAGGGAATCGCCCATGACAACAACTCTCCGTTTCTTCTTCACAACAGTTTTCTTTCTCCATTCAGGAGGACTCTGAGGGCGTACAAGGTTGTTGTTATTCAATCATGAGTCCAGAGGAAGAAGCGCTGTCAGCACTTTGTAATCTGCACACACTGCACTTTTTCAGCACGGTGTATACACCATTCAGGAAGGCAGAGGTGGGAATAAACCGTCTATGCCTTCTCTTTTGGAAGTCCGGCTGTGTCTGTGCGATCTCCATACAGCTGCTTACTACTCTGCAATAACGTTTTAGACATTTTACGTCTAAGTGGTTTCAAAAGTAGTTAAATTAATTGTCCAGGATTAGAAACACAAGGATGATTTCCTCCATCAACCATTGGTGGTGCCTAGAACTGCAGCCCAGCTCCATTAAAGTGAGTAGTGCACATTAGCTATATGACATGAGACAGTAATCAGGATTGCCTCTATACACAAGGTCATGAAATATTAATCATAAAACATCCTGAATATTGATGAATATAAAGTGTTCTACATTCACAAGAGGGAAAATGGGAGGACTGCCCCTCCCCCGCTCATACCATAAAGTATAGGGTTCTCCATCAGTGTGAAAACTGCAGAGGACAGACACAGAGGAGAAGGAGATAAAGGCAGGATCAATGGCTGCTAATGGGACGGACACATTGAATCCCAGTGTAGAGGTGATCAGCGCCATGTAAAGTCATCACCTCCAGCCACAAATTATAAGTCTGGAGCAGATGGAGCGGAGTATGAAAGGAGGACTAAGAGGAAGCTCCAAAATCTGACATCAGCTGACACTCGGGGAACAGGATAATGACACTGACACCCGGGGTACAGGATAATGACACTTGGGATTCAGGATAATGACACTGACACCCGGGTACAGGATAATGACACTGACACCCGGGGTACAGGATAATGACACTGACACTTGGGATTCAGGATAATGACACTGACACCGGGGTACAGGATAATGACACTGACACCGGGGTACAGGATAATGACACTGACGCTCGGGGAACAGTATAATGACACTGACACTCGGGTACAGGATAATGACACTGACACTCGGGGAACAGGATAATGACACTGACGCTCGGGGAACAGGATAATGACACTGACACCCGGGGTACAGGATAATGACACTGACACTCGGGGAACAGGATATTGACACTGACACTTGGGATTCAGGATAATGACACTGACACCCGGGGTACAGGATAATGACACTGACACCCGGGGTACAGGATAATGACACTGACGCTCGGGAACAGTATAATGACACTGACACTCGGGTACAGGATAATGACACTGACACTCGGGGAACAGGATAATGACACTGACGCTCGGGAACAGGATAATGACACTGACACCCGGGGTACAGGATAATGACACTGACACTCGGGAACAGGATATTGACACTGACGCTCGGGGAACAGGATAATGACACTGACACTCGGGGTACAGGATAATGACACTGACACTCGGGGAACAGGATAATGACACTGACACTCGGGGAACAGGATAATGACACTGACACTCGGGGTACAGGATAATGACACTGACACTCGGGGAACAGGATAGTGACACTGACACTCAGGGTGCAGGATAATGACACTGATACTCGGGTACAGGATAATGACACTGACACTCGGGTACAGGATAATGACACTGACACCCGGGGTACAGGATAATGACACTGACACCCGGGGTACAGGATAATGACACTGACACTCGGGGAACAGGATAATGACACTGACGCTCGGGGAACAGGATAATGACACTGACACTCGGGGTACAGGATAATGACACTGACACTCGGGGAACAGGATAATGACACTGACACTTGGGGTACAGGATAATGATGCTGACACTTGGGGTACAGGATAATGACGCTGGTGCTCGGGGTACAGGATAATGACACTGACACTCGGGTACAGGATAATGACACTGACACCCAGGGTGCAGGATAATGACACTGACACCCAGGGTGCATGATAATGACACTGACACTCGGGGTACAGGAGATGACACTTGGGGTACAGGATAATGACACTGACACTCGGAGTACAGGATAATGACACTGACACTCGGGGTACAGGATAATGAAACAGACAATCGGAGTACAGGATAATGACACTGACACTCGGGGTACAGGATAATGACACTGACACTCGGGTACAGGATAATGACACTGACACTCGGGGTACAGGATAATGACACTGACACTCGAGGTACAGGATAATGACACTGACACTCGGGGTACAGGATAATGACACTGACACTCGGGGTACAGGATAATGACACTGACACTCGGGGTACAGGATAATGACACTGACACTCGGGGTACAGGATAATGACACTGACACTCGGGTACAGGATAATGACACTGACACTTGGGGTACAGGATAATGACACTGACACTTGGGATACAGGATAATGCCACTGACTCTCGGGGTACAGGATAATGACACTGACACTGGGGGTACAGGATAATGAACGACACTGGGGTACAGGATAAGACACTGACACTCGGGACAGGATAATGACACTGACACTCGGTACAGGATATGACACTGACACTCGGGGTACAGGATAATGACACTGACACTCGGGTACAGGATAATGACACTGACACTCGGGGTACAGGATAATGACACTGACACTCTGGGTACAGGATAATGACACTGACACTCGGGGTACAGGATAATGACACTGACACTCGGGGTACAGGATAATGACACTGACACTCGGGGTACAGGATAATGACACTGACACTCGGGGTACATGATAATGACACTGACACTTGGGGTACAGGATAATGACACTGGCACTCGGGGTACAGGATAATGACACTGACACTTGAGGTACAGGATAATGACACTGACACTTGGGGTACAGGATAATGCCACTGACTCTCAGGTACATGATAGTGACACTGACACTCAGGGTGCAGGATAATGATGCTGACTCTCGGGGTACAGGATAATGACGCTGACACTCAGGGTACAGGATAATGACACTGACACTTGGGGTACAGGATAATGACACTGACACTCGGGGTACAGGATAATGACACTGACACTTGGGGTACAGGATAATGACACTGACACTTGGGGTACAGGATAATGATGCTGACACTCGGGTACACAATAATGACACTGACACTTGGGTACAGGATAATGATGCTGACACTCGGGATACAGGATAATGACACTGACACTTGGGGTACAGGATAATGACACTGACTCTCGGGGTACAGGATAATGACACTGACACTCGGGGTACAGGATAATGACACTGACACTTGGGGTACAGGATAATGGAATTGACACTCAGGGTACATGATAGTGACACTGACACTCAGGGTGCAGGATAATGATGCTGACTCTCGGGGTACAGGATAATGACGCTGACACTCAGGGTACAGGATAATGACACTGACACTCGGGGTACAGGATAATGACACTGACACTCGGGGTACAGGATAATGATGACACTGAAATTCACATCGGGTACAGGATAATGATGCTGACACTCGGGATACAGGATAAAGACGCTGACACTTGGGGTACAGGATAATGACACTGACTCTCGGGGTACAGGATAATGACACTGACACCGGGGTACAGGATAATGATGCCCGACACTCGGGGTACAGGATAATGACTGACACTCGGGGTACAGGATAATGATGCTGACACATCGGGATACAGGATAAGATGCTGACACTGGGTACAGGATAAGACACTGACTCTCGGGGTACAGGATAATGACACTGACACTCGGGTACAGGATAATGCTGACACTCGGGTACAGGATAATGATGCTGACACTCGGGATACAGGATAAAGACGCTGACACTTGGGGTACAGGATAATGACACTGACTCTCGGGGTACAGGATAATGACACTGACACACGGGTACAGGATAATGATGCTGACACTCGGGGTACAGGATAATGACACTGACTCTCGGGTACAGGATAATGACACTGACACACGGGTACAGGATAATGATGCTGACACATGACACCGTTACAGAACAATGACTTGTTTTGCTTTGTTTTTTACGTTGCTGCTTTTGTCTTTTGATATATTTTCTGCACTGAATAATTTTGTTTCTGCTTCTCTCAGATTCAATTTTCCTTCCTGTTTCATTTACCTATTTGAGTCTTTGTTATTTCTTGCCTTTCGAGAAGCATAAAGGGAAAACATAATGAGATTTTACAGGTTTCTATAATCTTTTCGGCTTTGTAACATCCACCTATTAGAAATAATATTTATTAGCCGAGCGCTCTATTGCAACTTTATTTACTTTACTTTTTAAGCTTATTTTTGCTTCATAAAGTTTCCCCATGCAGCCTAATAATATTGCTTTTAGGTTTATTTCAGACAGCATACAGGCAGAATTTTGAATGCAGCTTTAGATGTGATTGGAGGATAAGATAGGATGGAGCTAGAGATGAGAACATAGCAGGTAAAGCAAAGTTTTTGCCCCAAAAGGATGGGGAGAAGGGGCAGGTAAAAACTGTCCTCCGGAGACTGGAACATTTCTAGTCGTAATGGCAGATTTTAGCACAACACAGGCATTACATTATTGGAGGAGCCTGTGTAAACAGCAGGATCTGCTGAACAAAGTAGAAGACAATATACATCCACTGTTTATATGCACAACTTCTGCAGGTGAGGAAATGGAATTAAAGAAAGTTCTGGAGCCCATTATCAGTTCCCAGTTTCCCTGCAGAGGTCACAGGGCAGGCGGTGAAGAAAAATCTTATTAATTCTGGACTGTAACAACGCTTGTTCTGTAAGTAGGGCAAATTCTGCTGCCAAATTAGAAAAGCCGTCTACATTGACTGATCATGAGCAAGAAATCACACAGGCTGAACCTCGATCACAGGAAGCCGGAATTCATGTTATCAATTTAATGCTGGTTGTGATGAGCAGCAACGTGTGACCTTCTACAAACGTCACCTGCACAGGTACACTGCTGCACACACCTCCACAGCTACACTGCTCCACACCTACACACCTCCACAGCTACACTGCTCCACACACCTCCACAGCTACACTGCTCCACACCTACACACCTCCACAGCTACACTGCTCCACACCTCCACAACTACACTGCTCCACACATACACTGCTACACACCTGCACACCTATACATCTCCACAGCTACACTGCTCCACACGTCCACAGCTACACTGCTCCACACCTACACTGCTCCACACCTATACACCTCCCCAGCTACACTGCTCCACACGTCCACAGCTACACTGCTCCACACC
The DNA here is from genome assembly GCA_033576555.1 of Oophaga sylvatica. Taxonomy (NCBI): domain Eukaryota; kingdom Metazoa; phylum Chordata; class Amphibia; order Anura; family Dendrobatidae; genus Oophaga; species Oophaga sylvatica. The sequence goes on from JARQOD010000006.1 coordinate 4,022,520, forward strand.
TACACTGCTCCACACCTATACACCTCCACAGCTACACTGCTCCACACGTCCACAGCTACACTGCTCCACACCTACACTGCTCCACACCTATACACCTCCACAACTACACTGCTCCACACCTACACTGCTCCACACCTACACACCTCCACAGCTACACTGCTCCACACACCTCCACAGCTACACTGCTCCACACCTACACACCTCCACAGCTACACTGCTCCACACACCTCCACAGCTACACTGCTCCACATCTACACAACTACACTGCTCCACACCTACACTGCTCCACACCTACACTGCTCCACACCTCCACAACTACACTGCTCCACACCTACACTGCTCCACACCTCCACACCTATACACCTCCACAGCTACACTGCTCCACACGTCCACAGCTACACTGCTCCACACCTACACTGCTCCACACCTATACACCTCCACATCTACACTGCTCCACACCTACACAACTACACTGCTCCACACCTATACACCTCCACAGCTACACTGCTCCACACACCTCCACAGCTACACTGCTCCACACCTACACACCTCCACAGCTACACTGCTCCACACCTCCACAACTACACTGCTCCACACCTACACTGCTCCACACCTACACACCTCCACAGCTACACTGCTCCACACCTCCACAACTACACTGCTCCACACCTACACACCTCCACAGCTACACTGCTCCACACCTCCACAACTACACTGCTCCACACCTCCACACCTATACACCTCCACAGCTACACTGCTCCACACCTCCACAACTACACTGCTCCACACCTACACACCTCCACAGCTACACTGCTCCACACCTCCACAACTACACTGCTCCACACCTACACTGCTCCACACCTATACACCTCCACAGCTACACTGCTCCACACCTCCACAACTACACTGCTCCACACCTACACTGCTCCACACCTACACACCTCCACAACTACACTGCTCCACACACCTCCACAGCTACACTGCTCCACACCTCCACAGCTACACTGCTCCACACCTATACACCTCCACAGCTACACTGCTCCACACCTCCACAACTACACTGCTCCACACCTACACTGCTCCACACCTACACACCTCCACACCTATACAACTCCACACCTACACACTCCACAGCTACACTGCTCCACACACCTCCACAGCTACACTGCTCCACACTACACTGCTCCACACCTACACACCTCCACAGCTATACTGCTCCACACCTTCACAACTACACTGCTCCACACCTACACACCTCCACAGCTACACTGCTCCACACCTCCACAACTACACTGCTCCACACCTACACTGCTCCACACCTACACACCTCCACAGCTATACTGCTCCACACCTTCACAACTACACTGCTCCACACCTACACACCTCCACAGCTACACTGCTCCAAACCTCCACAACTACACTGCTCCACCTACAACCTCACACCTTACACCTCACACCTATACACCTCCACAGCTACACTGCTCCACACGTCCACAGCTACACTGCTCCACACCTACACTGCTCCACACCTATACACCTCCACATCTACACTGCTCCACACCTACACTGCTCCACACCTATACACCTCCACATCTACACTGCTCCACACCTACACAACTACACTGCTCCACACCTATACACCTCCACAGCTACACTGCTCCACACGTCCACACCTACACTGCTCCACACCTACACTGCTCCACACCTACACTGCTCCACAACTACACATCTACACTGCTCCACACCTACACTGCTCCACACCTACACATCTACACAGGTCCACACCTATACACCAATACTGCTCCACAGCTACACTGCTCCACACCTCCACTGTTCCACACCTACACTGCTCCACACTTTCACATCTACACCGCTCCACACCAACACTGCTCTACACCTACACTGCTCCACACATCCACATTTACACACATCCACAGCTACACTGCTCCACATGTTCACACTTACACTGCTACACACTGCTAGGACAACACCTTCTTAAACTAAATGTTCAGCCCTGATAACACAATAAACCTATGCTCATCTCCCGTGCCACTGCATGGGAGCCGGACAGCAAGTGTCATTCCACCGCATCACAGCCCCAGGACCGCAAGTGCCGACACCGTGGGAACAAAGCCGGCACGGGGGGTGAGTATAGACTGTATTATTTTATCAGGGCCGAACATTTAGTTAAAGGAGTTGTCCTATTAGTGGATAACCCCTTAAATACTGTGGGACATCATAGAGTGTAAGGGATGCTGTGAGGACATTCTACTTTGTGAGGGAGTCATTAGAGCCACCATACTATATGTGGAGGGGTGAGGGGGAATTAACTATAGGGGCATCATACTGTGTGTGAGGAGAACTGTCGGGACATCATACTGTGTAGGAAAACAAATGGTTTTCAAAATCTATGCTTGCTGTTATTCCATAGGAACATTCATTGGTTACTCCCATGCAGGTACGCACATAAAAATCATGGGGCCCCATAGCAGAAACTCTAACAACCCACCACCCCCTCCCCCAAAAACACAAATAAACAGTGAAAGAAATGGGTCTACATACAGTATAATGGCCCCACACCTCACCACACTGTAAAATAGCCCCAACTAACCCTCCAACAGTATAATGGCCTCTCCACAGTAAGATGGAGCTCACACAAACCCTCATACTGTATAATTGCTTGAATACAATATAATGGTCCTATTTAGCCCTCCATAAAGTCTAAAGGCTCCCTCATAGCCTTCCAAATATTTTAATGGCCCCCACATAGAAATTCAAATATTATAATGGCCACCACATAGCCCTCCAAACATTATAATGACTCCCACATAGCCCTTGAAATATTATAACAGCCCCCACATAGCCCACCATTTAGTATAGTAAGCCTCATAGTCCTATAGTTCTCCATGCAGTATACTGCAGCCCATAATCTTCCATATAGTATACTGTACCCCATAGTCCTCAATATAGTATATTGCACTTTCCATAATCCTCCATATAGTATAATTTACTCCTCATAGTCCTCCATATAGTATAATGCACTCCCCATAGTGCTCCATATAGTATAATGCACTCCCCATAGTGCTCCATATAGTATAATGCACTCCCCATAGTCCTTCATACAGAGTAATGCACTCCCCATAGTCCTTCATACAGAGTAATGCACTCCCCATAGTCCTTCATACAGAGTAATGCACTCCCCATAGTCCTTCGTATAGTATAATACACTCTCCGTTGTCCTCCATACGTTATAATGCACTCCCCATAGTCCTCCATATAGAGTAATGCACTCCCCATAGTCCTCCACACAGTATCATGCACTCCTCATAGTCCTCCATCTAGTATAATACACTCCCCATCGTCCTCTATATAGTATAATTCACTCCCTATAGTACTCCATATAGTATAATGCACACCATAGTGCTCCATATAGTATAATGAACACCATAGTCCTCTACATAGTATAATGCACTCCTCACAGTCTTCTATATAGTATAATTCACTCCCCATGTCAGACGCCGAGGGAGAATGATGGAGGAGGAGGCGTCAGCTGAAACTCCCTCCTCCATCATTGCTTTCAACTGTATCAGCATTCAGGATGCCGATATAGTCGAACGTGCCATGACGGCTCACAAGACCCACAGCAGCCGCGTGGCCTGCCACCATTGGTGGACACTGGTACACAACTTATTACTTTTTCAGCACAGTTATCAGAGCTAAAAGGTATTACATGACAGCAAACAGAGATGCGTCATTTACCAATAGGTCAAATAGGTCTGATTTTTACTCTTTCGGTGCTGATGTTTTGACCTTGTTTTTGATACTGTACTGACTGCTTTAAGACTTTTTCTAGATACTTAGAGCAGATTTTGCTGCTTCTTAGTGAAATCTTGGACAGCGTCGTCCTTGCTGATCCTCTGCACCCTCTGGAGGAGCCACAAATAGCAGTCGCTGACTCATTTCTGAGGACAAGCGTCTGCGCCGCGGCTCGGGGACTTGCACACTTTCCTCCGCAGTGTAATGCTGGTCAGTCAGGTTGATGATAATATATTGAAGTTATCAGTCGTGTTCTCTGTCAGACGCTCTGGAGAACCCAAATCCTGCACATCATTTCCATGTCTATCTTATCTGGTCTTGGGTCTGTACTTATTTAAGGGTCTCGCTTTATTTAGGGTTCTGGTCTGGGACTGTACCTTGCTAGTCTTGATATTTAGGTGGTCTGGTCTGAGGTCTGTTTACGTTAAGGTGTCTAGCCTTGAGGACTGTATTTATTTTGGGGACAAAAAAACCTGACTGGCACATCCAGACTAATGTGAATAGGTGCAAACCAGGGGGAGCTACCCCATATACAACATGCGAAAAAAGGCTGCACTCTATCATACTAAAGCATGACAATATGGAATACGGGAAATTTTGAATAGCAATACAGCTTTGGAGTATAAGGAAAAATTTGAGAACCTTAGTATAACATTTGGCCAAATATTATTTGCCCACCAATGTTAGCTTACTGAGCAGAGTACTGTAGTGTGCAGGTGCCGGACCTCTCTGACCTTTCCCGCCACCTGCGCACTGCAGTATTCTGCTCTGCCTTCACCAGGACAGAGCAGTGCGCCTGCGCAGGAGCCGGGACAGGACCAAAAGAAGAGGCCGGCATTGCCACAAGATGGGAGGCCCGGAACGGACCGCGACTCCCTCCGGACCCGACCGCCCCCCCCGGAACGCCCCTGGGTGAGTATTTTATAACTTGTTTTTCTTCACTTTCAGGTAGCATCAGGGGCTTATCTATAGCATTACAGAATGCTGTAGATAAGCCCCTGATGGTGGTGGCCCTATCTCATAGGGCCAAAATGGGGTGACAGATTCCCTTTAATTGTCCTAAAGATTGGAGGCAGCGGAGTGTTGGTTCGTGAACATTGGGCAACAGTGGGGAGATATCTCTGGGATTAGAATTAGAACTTCTGCTATGGGGCCCCATGATTTCTATGAACGCCCTTGTTTAAGGGTCTTGTTACTGAACTATATAAGTTTAGAGGGTCTGGTTACTGGACTATATAAGTTTAGAGGGTCTGGTTTCTGGACTATATAAGTTTAGAGGGTCTGGTTTCGGGACTAAATAAGTTTAGGGGTTCTGATTTCTGGACAATATAAGTTTAGAGGGTCTGGTTTCTGGACTATATAAGCTTAGAGGGTCTGGTTTCTGACTATATAAGTTTAGAGGGTCTGGTTTCTGGACTATATAAGCTTAGAGGGTCTGGTTTCTGGACTATATAAGTTTAGAGGGTCTGTTCGGACTACATAAGTTTAGGGGTCTGATTTCTGGACTATATAAGTTTAGAGGCTGCGGTCTGGTTTACTGGACTATATAAGTTTAGAGGGTCTGGTTTCTGGACTATATAAGTTTAGAGGGTCTGGTTTCGGGACTATATAAGTTTAGAGGGTCTGCCCGGTCTGGTTACTAGACTATATAAGTTTAGGGGGTCTGGTTTCTGGACTATACAAGTTTAGAGGGTCTGTTTCGGATAATAGTTTAGAGGGTCTGGTTTACTGGACTATATAAGTTTAGGGGGTCTGGTTTCTGGACTCAAGTTTAGAGGGTTGGTATGACAATAAGTTTAGAGGGTCTGGTTTCTGGACTACATAAGTTTAGAGGGTCTGGTTTCTGGACTATATAAGTTTAGAGGGTCTGTTTAGGACTTTAAGTTTAGAGGTCTGCCGGTCTGGTTACTGGACTATATAAGTTTAGGGGGTCTGGTTTCTGGACTATATAAGTTTAGAGGGTCTGGTTTCGGGACTACATAAGTTTAGAGGGTCTGGTTTCTGGACTATATAAATTTAGGGGGGCTGGTTTCTGGACTCTAAGTTTAGAGGGTTTTGGTTTCGGGACTACATAAGTTTAGAGGGTCTGGTTTCTGGTCTACATAAGTTTAGAGGGTCTGGTTTCTGGACTATATAAGTTTAGAGGGTCTGGTTTAGGGACTGTGTAAGTTTAGAGGTTCTGGTTTCTGGACTATGTAAGTTTAGAGGGTCTGGTTACTGGACTATATAAGTTTAGGGGGTCTGGTTTCTGGACTCTAATTTTAGGGGGTCTGGTTTCGGGACTACATAAGTTTAAAGGGTCTGGTTTCTGGACTATATAAGTTTAGGGGGTCTGGTTACTGGACTATATAAGTTTAGAGGGTCTGGTTTCTGGACTATATAAGTTTAGAGGGTCTGGTTACTGGACTATATAAGTTTAGAGGGTCTGGTTTCTGGACTATATAAGTTTAGGGGGTCTGGTTTCTGGACTATATAAGTTTAGAGGGTCTGGTTACTGGACTATATAAGTTTAAAGGGTCTGGTTTCTGGACTATATAAGTTTAGAGGGTCTGGTTACTGGACTATATAAGTTTAGAGGGTCTGGTTACTGGACTATATAAGTTTAGAGGGTCTGGTTTCTGGACTATATAAGTTTAGGGGGTCTGGTTTCAGGACTATTTAAGTTTAGAGGGTCTGGTTTCTGGACTATGTAAGTTTAGAGGGTCTAGTTTCTGGACTATATAAGTTTAGAGGGTCTGGTTTCAGGACTAAATAAGTTTAGGGGGTCTAGTTTCTGGACTATATAAGTTTAGAGGGTCTAGTTTCTGGACTATATAAGTTTAGAGGGTCTGGTTACAGGACTAAATAAGTTTAGGGGGTCTGGTTTCTGGACTATATAAGTTTAGGGGGTCTAGTTTCTGGACTATATAAGTTTAGAGGGTCTGGTTTCTGGACTATATTAGTTTAGAGGGTCTGGTTCTGGACTATATTAGTTTAGAGGGTCTGGTTTCGGGACTAAATAAATTTAGGGGGTCTGGTTTCAGGATTCATCACTAAGCAGCCCTATTGTCTGGTACTGCCTTGCCGCGGAGGTTGGCCCTAAAAGCAGCACAATTTGTGGCGCCCCCACTCAACGTAGATTTTATCTTGCAGTCCCTAAAACCCTACACAAGATTCACCCATCAACAGCCAATATAGCATAAAGAATGACAAGGTGACACAAAAAATGGGTCACATAACCAAACCCAGTGGTGATAAAGCAGGAAGTGCCCAACTCACAGCAAATTAATGTCCATATGTGTATATCTGCATAATTAGTGATGTGACATTTCACAATGGATAAACCCAGTGCAAACATTTACTTAAAATGGGAAAACATTACTAATTCACATAGTGTGATAAAAAGCATGATTTGCAAAAATAGGGGTGCAGAAGGAAGATAAAAAGATAGTAGCTCTTTTTTTTGCAATTTATGCTTTTTATCAAACTATGTGAATTAGTGATGTTTTCCCATCTTTAGTAAATGTTTGCATTGGGTTTATCCATTGTGACCGGTTACATCACTAATTACTGTATGGACATTGATTTGTATGCTGTCAAACAGCCTCAAGACATGAAGCTGCGGGGATTCAAACATACTTTTCGAGCATGCGATACACTCGGTCAGCACCCGAGCATGCTCAGATAACACCTCATCCCAGCACGGTCGCTCATCACCAGTGTGTATATGTTGTTTTATTTTGTACCTTAATGAAGGTGATTTTTTTATACTAGTCAGCACCTTTTTCCCTATATATACGTTTCTGGTTTATGTTAGTTTACGTGTCTGGTCTTAGATCTGTTTTTATAGGGTCTGGTTTAGGTTCTTTATTTAGGGGGTCTGGTCTTTGGTTACCATTAATTTGGGGGCAATTACTATTTGTGATTCAAGTTCTCAGTTTTGGGAAATGTCTCCTAGATAAATCATCAGGGCAGTAAATAACATGCGCTCTCCGCTTTCTACGTCACTGCTATCATTTTCCCGATGTCGCTTCTCAGAAGCTGACAAGTTTGGATGACGTTTTGGATGGAAATCCTCTTTGATTTTAGGTGCGGCTTCTCTTTGCCATGTGGATCATGTCTGGTAAGAAATGGTGAAGTCTCTGGAGTCAGCAGATGAGATGAGAACAGATCAATATCTGGTCCTGGAGGTTGTAAAGGTTAATATATTGCTGGGAGGACCCCGAGGAACCGACCTCTGGTTGATACTCGGCAGAATAAAGAGCCCAGACAATGAAGAATAAACCTTGCGTCAACCTTGTTGTTCCATTTTCTCCTTTTAAATGAATACTTTTACTGGGTGTGTAGATTTTTGCTAACATTTTTTTTTCTTTTATTAGAAAGATAATAAAAATATTGCAAAATTAACACATTTGCATGCAGTCTATGGACCTAACCATTTAAGACTGAAAGAAATTTTGAAAGGGTGCAATTTCCATCCAGACCTTGGAACTGGAAAATGAAGGAAGGAATGAGAGATTCCAATAAACTCATCCGTTGAGGTGCATCCTGACCTTGATTTTTAGGGTCCCCATTATTTTCTGATGTCGGAGATTTACAGTGAAACGAACCTTTTAGCTTCACCAGAGGATGAATTTTCCTATGAAATTTCTCTCAATGCAATCGGTCTGAACATGAGAGAAAACGTCATGGAATAAAATATAAAATGTGATGGTCTTTGGGTAATGTGCCCGCCAGTAACTGTCATACACTGCCCACATACTAGCGCCCATGATATTACAGCAGTGCCCCATGCATAGGCATACAAAACTGATATAGAGAAACAAAATGGTAGAGCCATGCAATACCCAAGGGATAAAGTATATAATACACCAAGAAGTCCACATAATATTGCCATACAATGGCCATATAACGCCAGCAATCAACATACCATAATGTGCTATGATTATGCCATTATAAAGTACCCAAATGACCAAGGATGAAACAGGGAGGAAAACTAAAAAGAAAAGGGCCGAAGAGTATTTTAAAAGAAGACAAGAGGGAATACTTGCCAGCTCCCCAGCATAATCGGCCGGCTACCGAAAAAGGGATTTAAGTAAGAGCCGTCATATTGCCCAGGAGTTACCAGCACCTTCAGTAAATCCACAATTGTGAATGGTTCTTGTGCCCAGATATTTTGGGGAGGTGATCAGAGGTGTTAAGGGGCAGAGGATGTGCATGGATGCGTTTGTCATATATGGTGTTTGCTGAAAATCGCCCCACAACACTTCCTCCCTCCTGGACGGCAAGTAGGGTGCTATACAGGTCTGTGTGCCCCCTAATCTGCAGCAGGCACGGTACAGCAGTTATGCCCCAGCTGTCATTATAAGTTGCCGTCTTCGCCCATTTCTGTATTTTACCGTCTGGATGACAACTTATAAAGCCGTTACTAGGGGCATGGAGAGGTCACGAGCTGCCGCTTGGCAATAATCACACATGTAGTACGGCAGTAGGTCGCTGTACTCCTCCTCATTCACACCATGCATTTAAGCGGAAAGTAAATATATGGCGGGTTTTCACACTGACTCTGAGCGTCTTCTCATATCACAATCTAACGCTACGGACTCCTCATCATGTAATGTAATGTGACAGGACGCAGCGCCGCTGGGCAGGGGAGCTGTGCCTGGAAACCCGATGTGTACGTTGGATACCAGCTTCCTGCGTCAGTGCGCTGGTATCCAACGGACACTGCGGGTCACTAAGCGACGTTACCTGCAGTGTCGCTGTCCTGATCGCTGCTTGTTTGGCAGCTCAGCAGCGATCATGTAGCGATACACCAGCAATCCTGATCGTTGTCGGGATCGCTGGTGTGTCGCTATGTGAGACGGGGCCCTTACTTATCCCTCCGAGCTTTGCATCGTCTGCAAATTTGATTAGTTTACCTTGAGTTCCCTTATCTAGATCATTTATAAACATTTTGATCAATACTGGGGTCAGGACAGAGCCTCGGTATTTTACCATCTGGATGACAACTAATAAAGCAGTTACTAGGGGCATGGAGATTTTGCGAGCTCCCCATTGGCAATAATCACACATGTAATATGGCAGTGGGTCGCTGTACTCCACCTCATTCACACCATGCATTTACACGGAAAGTAAATATATGGCGGGTTTTCACACCCGACTCTGAGTGTCTTCTCATATCACAATCTAAAGCTACTGACCCCTCGTCATGTAATGTAATGTGACAGGAGTCCCTAGTGTTGAGCGATACTGCTCGATATCTAAAAATATCGGATCGGAATGGTATCGCCGATATCACTAAATATCGTCGATATCCGATTTCGATACCGGAAGTCCAATGTAAGTCTATGGGAACCAAATATCGACATTAAAAAAACCCATTCTTGCCTTGTTGGTTAATTGTACATGAAGGAAAACAACAAAGACTAATGTAGAATGTATTGGGGAGGTTGAGGAGACAATAAAGGCATAGATGTTTAACCCAATGCATTGGAATAGCATTAATATATTTTTTTTTGAAATACGTTTGGATTGACGAACAAATTGACAATGTTGTTAACCTTTTTTCTATTTTGGCAAATATGTATGTTTCACAACTTCCATGCTCTTCACCTTTTTAACTTTTGCCATCCACACTTTCTCCTTCATAATCTTCAGCAGCATCATCTTTCTCATCAAATTATTCTTCATCTTCACCTTCTTAATCTTCTTCTTAAACTTCTTGCTATTCATTTTTTGTTTACATTACTCATATTGTTTTATTAAACTAATTAATCTTCTTCATATTCAAATTCTTCATCTTCTTCCTCTTCATCTTCTTCATCATATTCTTATTTGTGACAGAGATTCCTGTACTTGTAATCTGTAAAAGTATGAATTTTTCATCCTTCCGTTCTTGCTGTCACAAAAGATTTAAATTACAACAGTATTTGTCCGTGTTCAGTTTAGCCTGCAGCAGCAGCAGGCATTTTCCAGGGGCACCACGAGGAGGAACGGACTCACCCCCATACACTGCTTAGTCTTCTTCTGCTTAGAATTTAGAGCAATATTTTGCTCTTCATTTTGGTCTTTTACTTCATGTTCTTCTGCTTTTTGATCTTCTGCTTATTGTTCTTCTGTCTCTTGTTCTGTATCTTGTAGTTTGTCTTAACCTTCTTTATCCTGTTGGTGATCTTCTTCTGGGTAATCTTTTATTTTTTCTTTGTGATGGTGTTCAGGCTGGTTGGCTTCATGCTCGTCGTCCTTGTTGTCGTCATCTTCTTCTGGGTGGTCTTTAAGGTCGTCTAATTTCCGAGAACCAGCTGACGTTACTGGAACCCTGACGGGTATCAGATGGAGCAAGAGACAATGGAAGTAACGAGGACCAGCTGACTGTGCTGGAACCCGGAGGGGCAGCAGAAGGAAAAGAGGCAATGTCACAACCGAGTACCAGCTGACGTTACTGTGACACGGTTACTAAGCAGGAGGTACCTGTGCTCCAAAGCACTACCAAGGACCAGCAGACGTTGGTGGAACTCGGATACGGAGATGGAGGCACCTAGGCCAAAGGCACTGGGGAGAACCAGTTGACGGTACTGGACCCCGGACGGGTAGCAGAAGGAAAAGAGGCAATGTCACAACCGAGTACCAGCTGACGTTACTGTGACACGGTTACTAAGCAGGAGGTACCTGTGCTCCAAAGCACTATGTAAGGTTCTTTGTCTCTTTTGACATGTTCCTTGAAACTCAGTTTTCCGTCGGCCATTTTGCTTTCTGTCTTTCTGCAGCTCTTGCCCTCAGTTAATATGGAGTTTCCAGTTTTCATGTTCCCGCCCTGATTCTTCCCTCTTGCTTCTTAAGCAGCCTCAGCTGAACAATCAGTGCTCCTGAATCAAGCCTCAGTCAGCCTGTGACCTGACTCCTGGAAACCTAGGATTTTGGACTCCAGCTATTTCCTACTGAGGAACTTTGGAACACTTTTGGACTTTGGAAACCTGCTGTCTGGTGAATCCATGTTTGCAGAGGAATTACGGTACAGAGAAGAGATCCTGAACCTGCTTTGGAGAGTTATTGTAGTGCTTGAAGTTACTCTGGCCTGCTGTGTCTCCTGCCTCTGTTCCTGCAAACTGTGTGAACTTTTCAGCATGCTTGTATGAAGTAATACAAGTCATTTCATATCAACCTATGTCTCCTGTGTTTTCCTCGCACCCAAGCACAAGACGCTATAGGAACTGTACACTATACATGACAAGATTCAGGAGCCAATGTTTAGTGTCTGCTGGGTCTGGGAAAGCCGTGTCTGCTGTGACTGTGGATATCAGATGTCCGTTTAATACCTTCTGTGATGACAGTGGTTGTGACTTCTCACAACCATTCCAGGTGAGCGCATTCCCTTAAATGTTACTCTGGAGTGTTACCACAGGTAAACACTATTGTTTTTTTTTTTTTCCTTTCCTCTTTTCCTTCCAGCACTTCTGCCTTAAAAGATCTGGAAGATGGAGGCCCGCATAAAGGAACTTTGCGGAGTGACTGATACAATCCTTTCAGATGTACAGACTTTAAAAACCCGTTTTGCAAGCCTACAGGACCTCACTAATCATAATTTGCAAGTGTTTGGACAAACTACTCAGGAATTACGAGCCAGGATTGAGGCTCTAGAGGAACGAGTCCAGGCTCCTGCCATAACCCCGAGTTCTGGGATCCCCAAGTTACCTCCTTTTCGTTTTGGCGGTGAACGTGAGAAATTCAGGGGATTTATTAATCAATGCAATCTATTTTTTTCTGCACATGCTTCACAATTTCCCACTGAACGATCCAAAGTGCTTACTATAATCATGTTGCTTACCAATAAGGCTTTGATGTGGGCAAACCCTCTGATTGAGACTGAGGATGATTGTTTGAATCACCTTGATGCTTTTATTTCAGCCATGGGGCAGGTGTTTGATGACCCCAATCGAGGTGCAACAGCTGAAGCAGCCATGTTAACTTTGCGCCAAGGTAAGCGTTCAGTAGCCGAATATGCCTTGGATTTCAGGAGATGGGCTCTTGATACCACTTGGGACACTTCCGCCAAAAAATCTATTTTTCGGAAAGGGTTGTCTCCACTGATTAAGGATGAACTTGCTCGTGCCGACCCTCCCACTGCGTTAGGTGACTTTATTAACTATTGTATCCGTATTGATGCTCGTCTGACTGAACGCAGACAAGAGAGATGGTTCGAAAATAATCGCACTAACCTTTTACTACCTCCCTCCTCAGCTAAGGAACCTTTGAGTAGGATCACAAGGGAACCAGAACCTGAACCCATGCAGGTGGACTCTTTACAAAGACGGGTTAGTGATGCACGCAAAGAACATCGTATAAAGGAAAATCTATGTTTTTACTGTGGTAAGTCAGGGCACTTCATTATAAACTGCCCCAGCCGTTCTCGTAAGACTACTGCAGCAGTCATTCACTGTGAGTGTTGCGAGAGGAGCTCTGTCATGTCCGAGCCTCAGACTCCAGAGAGATCTGCTGCAAGAGATCTTGATTTTCGGACTTAAACTCTGTTAGTTCTGGGGACAATGACGGTATAAACGCTGCAATTTTTCAAGTTTCCTCAGCGGTGTCCCAGCTGAGTTGTAAAAGAAATAATTCTCATTGCTTCCTTTCCATCAAACTCTGGGTGGACTCAGTCTGGGTGTCTAGCTCTGCTATGATCGACTCAGGAGCAAGTGGAAATTTTATGGATATCTCCTTTGCTCTGAAACAGGGGATACGTTCAGTGAAGAAGGCTACTCCAGTACAGATGGAGACTGTGGATGGCTCCCTGCTGACCTCTGGACCAGTGGATCAGGAAACAGAGCCTTTGAGGGTCCTTATGGGTAAAGATCATCAGGAGAAAATGTCTTTTATGCTTATCTCTTCTCCCCACTTTCCCATTATTCTAGGGCTACCATGGCTGCAGGCGCAGAATCCTACGATTAACTGGGAGACCAAGGAATTACACTTTCCGGAGAAACAGATGAGTCAAGGAGTTTCAGCTTGCTCTGTTCCTAAAGGAACCATGTCAGTCCCTGAACTACCAGCTGTATACCAGGACTATGTGGATTTATGTGACAAGAAGAACGCTGATCAGCTTCCTCCTCACCGTCCATATGATTGTCCAATCGAATTATTGCCTGGAGCCGAGATACCTTTTGGTAAGATCTACCCCCTAGCGGGCCCGAGCTAAAAGCTTTGAAGGACTACATAGATGAAAATCTAGCCAAAGGCTTCATACGCCCCTCTTCATCTCCCGCAGGTGCACCCATCTTCTTTGTGAAGAAGAAAGATGGATCTCTGAGACCCTGCATAGACTATAGGGAACTCAATAAGGTTACTATTAGAAACCGTTATCCATTGCCTTTAATCCCTGAGTTGTTGGAGAGAGTGCGGCACGCCAAAATTTTCTCTAAACTGGATCTCCGTGGGGCCTATAACTTGGTCCGTATTAGACCTGGGGATGAATGGAAGACTGCATTCAGGTCACGCTATGGACACTTCGAATATCTAGTTATGCCTTTTGGTCTGAGTACCGCCCCAGCCACTTTCCAACACTTGGTGAATGACATCTTCAGGGATCTCCTAGATACATTTGTGGTGATTTATCTGGATGATATTCTAATTTTTTCTAACTCCACAGAGGAACATCATGGACATGTGAGAATGGTCTTAGAACGCCTAAGACAAAACCATCTCTACATCAAACTTGAAAAGTGTGAATTCCATAGGACCGAAATTCAATTTCTGGGGTATGTACTATCTACGCAAGGGATTAGTATGGATGGAAGCAAGACCCAAGCCATCAAGGATTGGCCAATTCCTAGAAATGTGAAGGAGGTGCAGCGCTTCATCGGGTTTGCCAACTTCTATAGACGTTTCATTAGGAATTTCTCTGAGGTAGTGTCACCTATCACCCAACTTACCCGGAAACAGTTCTAGGTTCTCCTGGACCCCGCAAGCTCAGGAAGCATTTTCCTGTTTAAAGGATAAATTTACCACCGCACCTATCTTAGTACATCCCAACCCCGAGCTTGCCTTCATAATAGAGGTGGATGCTTCAGACTGTGCCGTTGGAGCTATACTCTCTCAGAGAACAGGTGAGAAGAATGTCTTGCATCCCTGTGCCTTCTTTTCCCAGCAGTTGTCTTCGGCTGAGAGGAACTACGATGTGGGCAATAGAGAATTGTTGGCCATTATTGCCGCCTTCAAGGAATGGAGACACCTTCTTCAGGGAGCTGCACAGCAAATAGTCGTCCTGACAGACCATCGTAACCTTGAATTTATCAGGTCGGCTAAGTGCCTGACTCCTCGCCAGGCTCGCTGGAATCTTTTCCTAAACCAATTTAATTTTGTCATTTCTTATAGACCAGGATCGCGCAATGGAAAGGCTGATGCACTCTCTAGGATTCATTCAGCAGAGACACGTCCACTTACTCCTCCTAAGACTATTCTTCCTGACTCTAGATTCCTGGGAGTGATTCATAATCAAGACCTACTTAAGGACATCAAGGAAGCATACCATGCGGATTCTTTGTTGGCTCAACTCCCAAGGGACGTAAGTCTTGTCTTTAAGAATGGTGTGTGGATTCAGGGACAACGCCTGTATATTCCTGAAACAGTCAGATTGAGAGTATTGCAACTCATTCACGATTCCAAGATAGCCGGGCATAGGGGAATTCTAAAGACACAAGAATTTCTTTCTCGTTTCTTTTGGTGGCCCACTTACAGGAAAGATGTTTAAACTATGTCACTTCATGTGAAGTCTGTGCAAGATGCAAAACACCTCGCTCCTCACCAACTGGTCTGTTACAACCTCTTCCCACCCCGTCCCGCCCGTGGGGATCCATTTCTATGGACTTCATTGTGGAGTTACCAACCTCTCAAGGGAAGAACACCATTCTAGTGGTGGTTGATCGTTTAACAAAGGCAGCTCATTTTATCCCTTGTGTCGGCTTACCCACTGCAAAACAGACATCAGACTTGATGATTAAGAATGTGTTTCGCTTACATGGAGTACCGGATGAGGTCATTTCGGATCGAGGGGTGCAATTCACTTCAAGGTTTTGGCAAAATTTCTGTGCAGCATTGGACATTAAAGTAAACCTTTCTTCTGCTTTTCATCCCCAGACTAATGGACAGACAGAACGAACCAATCAGACCCTGGAGCAGTATCTCCGCTGTTTTATCTGCCACCTACAGGATGATTGGGTGGATCTACTTCCACTGGCTGAGTTCTCTTATAACAACTCTCAGAGCGCCTCCACTAAGCAGTCTCCTTTTTACTCCAATCTAGGTTATCATCCTAACATTCTTCCTCGATTTCCATAGATACGCCCTTGCCGGCAGTGGCTGAAAGAATCACGTCTTTACAGAAGAATATGGATCTTCTAAAGGAAAATCTAGAATTGGCTCAGGAAAGGTACAAGAAAGCAGCAGATAAATTTCGTAAACCTGCACCAGCTTTCAAGGTAGGAGATTTGGTCTGGCTGTCAACCAGAAATCTTAAATAAAGATTCCATCGTCTAAATTGGGACATAAGTACATTGGACCTTATAAGATCAGTAAGATTATAAGTGCTGTTGCTTGTCGTCTTCAACTGCCCAGAACTATGAGAATCCACCCTGTCTTTCATGTATCCCTACTAAAGGCTGCAACACCCAATACGTTTCCTGGACGTTCTTCTCCTTGCCCTGACCCAGTGCTGGTCGATGGTCAGGAAGAATTTATGGTGGAAAGGATTCTAGATTCCAGGTTGTACAGAAATCAGTTGCAATATTTGATTAAATGGCAGGGCTACCCAGTGGAGGACAACTCATGGGAACCAGTCAATAATGTAAATGCTCCTCGCCTGCTCCGCCAGTTTCATCAGAGGTACCCTGACAAGCCTGGTCTGAGGTTAAGGGGGGAGTAATGTAAGGTTCTTTGTCTCTTTTGACATGTTCCTTGAAACTCAGTTTTCCGTCGGCCATTTTGCTTTCTGTCTTTCTGCAGCTCTTGCCCTCAGTTAATATGGAGTTTCCAGTTTTCATGTTCCCGCCCTGATTCTCTCCTCTTGCTTCTTAAGCAGCCTCAGCTGAACAATCAGTGCTCCTGAATCAAGCCTCAGTCAGCCTGTGACCTGACTCCTGGAAACCTAGGATTTTGGACTCCAGCTATTTCCTACTGAGGAACTTGGAACACTTTTGGACTTGGAAACCTGCTGTCTGGTGAATCCATGTTTGCAGAGGAATTACGGTACAGAGAAGAGATCCTGAACCTGCTTGGAGAGTTATTGTAGAGCTTGAAGTTACTCTGGCCTGCTGTGTTCTCCTGCCTCTGTTCCTGCAAACTGTGTGACCTTTTCTGCATGCTTGTATGAAGTAATACAAGTCATTTCATATCAACCTATGTCTCATATGTTTTCCTCGCACCCAAGCACAAGACGCTATAGGAACTGTACACTATACATGACACACTACCAAGGACCAGCAGACGTTGGTGGAACTCGGATACGGAGATGGAGGCACCTAGGCCAAAGGCACTGGGGAGAACCAGTTGACGAGTACTGGACCCCGGACGGGTAGCAGAACGCACCCATGAAAATGTAAGTTGACAGGACGCAAGCCGTCCGCAGTTACAGAATCACACAGTCCTACAGTGGGTGCTTATCCTATTGTCACAATGGAAACCGCCTTTATTTACATATCCCACAGCACACATAGGAATCACCTAAACTGCAGGCACCATAGAGTCGGCTAACCCGAATGCAACACGACAGCACAACTTATTGGAGGATAATTGACGTTCACACTGCCAGGAAACAGCTGTCGTGCTGTAACCAGGCTGGCCAGGAGTCAGTACCCCTGCCAATTACTTACGAGCAACAAATGGCGGTGTTGTAGCCAGGGAGTAGAGTTCAGGTGGTAGAAAGATGAACATAACAGGAGACATGGAAAACGTTGCCAAACAGTTATTTAATCTGAAAACGGACAGGCAAATTCAGGTGAGATCCATGCCTTGTTCATTTTCAGAAAAGTAAGCCGGTCTACATTCTCTGAGGATAGTCGCATGCGACGGTCTGTTACTGCACCACCTGCAGCACTAAAGACGCGCTCAGATAATACACTGGCAGCAGGGCAAGCCAGCACCTCCAATGCATACTGGCTAAGCTCTGGCCATGTATCCAACTTAGAGACCCAAAATTTGAAAGGGGAAGAGGCATCTGGGAGTACACTTAGAGGGAAAGCCAAGTAGTCTGTCACCATCTTACGGAAACGTTTCTTCCTGGTGACTGGAGCCGTCTCGGATGGTGTAGACCTTGCTGGCGCTGTCACAAAACTTTGCCACATTTGTAACATACAGCTCTTGCCCTGTGCAGAGGCGCTGCTTCTGCTCCCTCTTGTTGTAGAGGTGTCTACACTGCCTCGACGCACAGAGCTGCTTTGTAAAGCAGTAGCAGCAGCAGCAGCTCTCTCGGCTGGAATGTACAACAGTATGGATTGCACCAGTGTGTCTTGGTACTCCTGCATTTTACGGTCCCGGTTCACCGGTGTGATGAGGGTTTGTAAGTTGTCCGGTAGCGAGGGTCTAGGAGGGTGTACACCCAATAATCTGATGTGGTGAGAATGTGGGCGATGCGGCGGTCGTTTCTCAGGCACTGAAGCATGAAATCAACCATGTGCTGCAGACTCCCAACTGGCCAACAAAGGCTGTCCTCTGGAA
>JARQOD010000006.1:4041120-4150379 GCA_033576555.1 Oophaga sylvatica
TCATAGGGCCAAAAGGGGTGACAGATTCCCTTTAATTGCCCAAAAAAGATTGAGGCAGCGGAGTGTTGGTTCGTGAACATTGGAACGTGGGAATTTCCGGGTAAAATTTAGAACTTCGCGGGGGGCCCCATATTTCATAACCCCTTTTTTAAAGGGGTCTTGTTACTAAAATATAAAGTTTAGGGGCGGTTTTTACTGGACTTATAATTTTAAGGGTCGGTTTCTGGACTATATAATTTAGAGGGTCTGTTGGGGCAAAAATAATTTTTGGGGGTTTTCTGATTTCTGGACAAATATTTAAGGTTGGGTTTTCGGAATATAAAGTTAGGGGTCTGGTTTGGGGACTATATAATTTTAAAGGGGGTCTTTTTTCTGGACAAATAAAGTTAAGGTCGTTTCTGATATATAAGTTTGGGGTTTTTGGGGACTACATAATTTTTTTGGTTTTTGATTTCGGACAAAAGGGTTTAGGGGTTGCCCGTGGGGTTAAAAGACTAAAAGTTTTGGGGGTTTGGTTTCTGGACATAAAGTTTAAGGGTCTGGCGGACTATAAAATTTGGGGTTTTCGGCCCGGCGGGTTTTACTAACATAAAAGTTAGGGGGTCTGGTTTCGGGCTAAAAATTTAGGGGCTGGTTCGGGCCCCAAAAATTTTTGGGGTTTGGGTTTTCGACTAAAAATTTTTAAGGGTCGGTTTCGGGCACATAAGTTTAGGGGTTTCTGATTCGGACTTTAAGTTTGGGGGTCCCCTCGGTTTACTGGCATAAATTTTTTGGGGGGTCGGTTTCGGACTTAAATTTAGGGGTCTTTTCCCGGGACTACATAAGTTTAAGGTCGGTTTCTGGACTATATAATTTAGGGGGCGGTTTTTCGACTTAATTTAGGGGGTTTTTTGGTTCGGACTAAATAATTTAGGGGTCGGTTTTTTGGTCTACAAATTTAGGGGGCCCCTGGTTCGGACTTAAAATTTAAGGGTCGGTTTAGGGACGGGAAAGTTTTAGAGGTTCGGTTTGGGGACTATGTAATTTAAAGGGGGCGGTTACGGACTATATAAGTTTGGGGGGTCGGGTTTTTCTGGCTCTTTTTTTTGGGGGTCTTTTGGGCACATAATTTTAAAGGTCGGTTTTCGGGACAAAAATTTGGGGGGTCTGGTTACGGACTATTAAGTTTGGGGGCGGTTTCGGGCTATATAATTTAGAGGGTCGGTTACTGGATTTAATAATTTTTGAGGGTCGGTTTCTGGACTATAAATTTTGGGGCGGTTTCTGGACAAAAATTTAAGGGGGGGTTACGGACATATAATTTAAAGGGCTTTTTTCTGACATAAATTTTTAGAGGGCGGTTACGGACTAATAAGTTTAAAGGGTCTGGTTAGGGGCTATATAAGTTTGGGGGTCGGTTTCGGACTAATAATTTAGGGGGTCTGGTTTCGACATTTAAGTTTGGGGGGTCTTTTCTGGACTAAATTTAAAAGGGGGTCTATTTTTGGGACTATATAAGTTTAGAGGGTCTGGTTCGGAAAAAAAATAAGTTTGGGGGGTCTATTTTTCTGGACTAAAATTTTTAGAGGGCTATTTCTGGACTAAAAATTTTTGGGGGTCTTTTAAACAAAATAATTTTGGGGGTCTTTTCTGGACAATAATTTGGGGGGTTTTTCAAAAATTTTTTTCGGCTAAAGTTTAGGGGTCTGGTTTCGGAATATTATTTAGAGGGTCGGTTTGGGGACAAAAAAAATTTAGGGGGGGGGTTTCAGGATTCATCACAAGCGCCCTTTTTGGGGGTACGCCTTGCCGGGGAGGGGGGCCCAAAAGACACAATTTGGCCCCCCACTAAACTAGTTTTTAAAACTTGCGTCCCAAAACCCTACACAAGTTTCCCCCAACACCAAAAAACATAAAAATACAAGGGACACAAAAAATGGTCCAAACCCAAAAACCCTGGTGAAAAAACAGGAATGCCCAATCACACAAATTAATGCCCATATTGTAATCCTAATTATGATGTGACATTTCACAAGGAAAAACCCAGTGCAAAATTTACTTAAAAGGGAAAACAACTAAATTAATAGTGGTAAAAAGCTGATTTGCAAAATAGGGGCAGAAGGAAGATAAAAAGATAGTACTCTTTTTTTGCAATTTATCTTTTTTATCAAACTATGTGAATTAGTGATGTTTTCCCTCTTTAGAAAAATGTTTGCATTGGGTTTATCCATTGTGACCGGTTACATCACTAAATTTACGTATGGACATTGATTTGATGCTGTCAAACAGCCTCAAGACTGAAGCTGCGGGATTCAAACTACTTTTCGAGCAGCGATACACTCGGTCAGCACCCACATGCTCAGATAACACCTCATCCCAGCACGGTCGCTCATCACCAGTGGTATATGTTGTTTTATTTTGTACCTTAATGAAGGGATTTTTTTATACTAGTCAGCCCCTTTTTCCTATAAATACGTTTCTGGTTTATGTTAGTTTACGTGTCTGGTCTTAGATCTGTTTTTATGGGGTCTGGTTTAGGTTTTTTTATTTAGGGGGTCTGGTCTTTGGTTACCTTTAAATTTTTGGGGCAATTACTATTTGTTTTCAATTCCAGTTTTGGGAAATGTCTCCTAGATAAACATCAGGCAGTAAATAACATCGCCCCTCCGCTTTCTCTTCACTGCTACATTTTCCCGATGTCGCTTTCTCAGAACTGACAAGTTTGGATGACGTTTTGGATGGAAATCCTCTTTGATTTTAGGTGCGGCTTCTCTTTGCCATGTGGATCATGTCGTAAGAAATGGTGAAGTCTCGGGAGTCAGCAGAGAATAAACAGATCAATATCTGGCCCCGGGGGTTGTAAAGGTTAAATAATTGCTGGGGGGGACCCCGAGAACCGACCTCTGGTTGATACCGGCAGAATAAAGAGCCCAGAAAATTTGAAGAAAAAACCTTGCGTCAACCTTGTTTTTTCCATTTTCTCCTTTTAAATGAATACTTTTACTGGGTGTGTAGATTTTGCTAACATTTTTTTTCTTTTATTAGAAAAGATAAAAAAAATATTGCAAAATTAACACATTTGCATCAGTCTATGGACCTAACCATTTAAGACTGAAAGAAATTTTAAAAGGGGTGCAATTCCCATCCAGACCTTGGAACTGGAAAATGAAGGAAGGAAAGAGATTCCAAAAACTCATCCGTTAGGTGCATCCGACCTTATTTTTAGGGTCCCCATTATTTTCGATGTCGGAGATTTACAGTGAAACGAACCTTTTAGCTTCCCCAAAGGATGAATTTTCCTATGAAATTTCTCCAATGCAATCGGTCTGACATGAGAGAAAACGTCATGGAAAAAATATAAAATGTGATGGTCTTTGGGTAATGGCCCCGCCAGTAACGGTCATACACGCCCCCATACTAGCGCCCATGATATTACAGCAGTGCCCCATGCAAGGCAACAAAACTGATATAGAGAAACAAAAGGGTAGAGCCATGCAATACCCAAGGGATAAAGTATATAATACACCAGAATCCACATAATATTGCCCTAAAAATGGCCATATAACGCCAGCAAAACAACATCCATAATGTGCTATGATTATGCCATTATAAAGTAAACCCCAAAAGACCAAGGATAAACAGGGGGGGAAAACTAAAAAGAAAAGGGGCCAAGGTATTTAAAAGAAGACAAGAGGGAATACTTGCCAGCTCCCCAGCATAATCGCCGGCACCGAAAAAGGGATTTAAGTAAGAGCCTCATATTGCCCAGGAGTTTTCCAGCACCTTCAGAAATCCACAATTGTGAATGGTCTTGTGCCCCGATAATTTTGGGGAGGTGTCAGAGGTGTTAGGGGCAGAGGATGTGCATGGAATGCGTTTGTCATATATGGTGTTTTGCTGAAAATGCCCCACAACACTTCCTCCCTCCTGGACGGCAAGTAGGGGCTAAACAGTCTGTGCCCCCTAATCTGCAGCAGGCACGGTACAGCAGTTATGCCCCAGCGTCATTATAAGTTGCCGTCTTCGCCCATTTCTGTATTTTTTCCGTCTGGATGACAACTTATAAAGCCGTTACTAGGGGCATGGAGAGGTCACGAGCTGCCGCTTGGGAATAATCACACATGTAGTCCCGGGAGTAGGTCCTGTACTCCTCCTCATTCACACCATGCATTTAAGGGAAAGTAAATATATGGCGGGTTTTCACACCTACTCTGAGCGCTTCTCATATCACAATCTAACGCTACGGACTCCTCACATGTAATGTAATGGACAGGACCAGCGCCGCTGGGCGGGGAGCTGTGCCTGGAAACCCCCATGTGTACTTGGATACCAGCTTCCCGCTCAGTGCGCTGTATCCAACGGACACTGCGGGGCACTAAGCGACGTTACCTGCAGTGTCGCTGTCCGACGCTGCTTGTTTTTTCAGCTCAGCAGCGACATGTAGCGATACACCAGCAATCCTGATTTGTTTTTCGGGATCGCTGGGGTGTCCTATGTGAGACGGGGCCCCTTTCTTATCCCTCCAGCTTTGCATCGTCTGCAAATTTGATTAGTTTACCTTGAATTCCCCTTTTCAGAAACATTTAAAAAACATTTGATCAATACTGGGGTCAGACAGAGCCTCGTATTTTTTCCATCTGGATGACAACTAATAAAGCAGTTACTAGGGGCATGGAGATTTTGCAGCTCCCCATTGGCAATAATCACACATGTAATATGGCAGTGGGTCGCTGTACTCCACCTCATTCACACCAGCATTTACACGGAAAGTAAATATATGGCGGGTTTTCACACCCGACTCTGGTGTCTTCTCAACACAATCTAAAGCAAATGACCCCTCGCATTAATGTAATGTGACAGGAGTCCCTAGTGTTGAGCGATACTGCTCGATATCTAAAAATATCGGATCGGAATGGTATCGCCGATATCACTAAATATCGCGATATCCGTTTCGTACCGGAAGTCCAAATTTTAAATCTATGGGAACCAAATTCGCATTAAAAAAAACCCCTTCTTGCCTTGTTGGTTAATTGTACATGAAGGAAAAAAAACAAAGACTAATGTAGAATGTATTGGGGAAGGTTGAGGGAACAATAAAGGCATAGATGTTTAACCCAAGCATTGGAATAGCTTAATAATTTTTTTTTTGAAATATGTTTGGATTGACGAAGAAATTGACTATTTTTAACCTTTTTTATTTTGGCAAATATGTATGTTTCACAACTTCCATGCTCTTCACCTTTTTAACTTTTGCCAGTGCCACACTTTCTCCTTCATAATCTTCAGCGCAGCAATCATCTTTCTCATCAAAATTATTCTTCATCTTCACCTTCTTAATCTTCTTCTTAAACTTCTTGCTATTCATGTTTTTGTTTACATTACTCATATTGTTATTATTAAACTAATTAATCTTCTTCATATTCAAATTCTTCATCTTCTTCCTCTTCATCTTCTTCATCATATTCTTATTTGTGACAGAGATTCCTGTACTTGTAATCTGTAAAAGTATGAATTTTTCATCCTTCCGTTCTTGCTGTCACAAAAGATTTTAAATTACAACAGTATTTGTCCGTGTTCAGTTTAGCCTGCAGCAGCAGCAGGCATTTTCCAGGGGCACCACGAGGAGGAACGGACTCACCCCCATACACTGCTTAGTCTTCTTCTGCTTAGAATTTAGAGCATATATTTTGCTCTTCATTTTGGTCTTTTACTTCATGTTCTTCTGCTTTTTGATCTTCTCTTATTGTTTCTTCTGTCTCTTGTTCTGTATCTTGTAGTTTGTCTTATACCTTCTTTATCCTGTTGGTGATCTTCTTCTGGGTAATCTTTTATTTTTTCTTTGTGAGGTGTTCAGGCTGGTTGGCTTCATGCTCGTCGTCCTTGTTGTCGTCATCTTCTTCTGGGTGGTCTTTAAGGTCGTCTAATTTCCGAGAACCAGCTGACGTTACTGGAACCCTGACGGGTATCAGATGGAGCAAGAACAATGGAAGTAACGAGGACCAGCTGACTGTGCTGGAACCCGGAGGGGCAGCAGAAGGAAAAGAGGCAATGTCACAACCGAGTACCAGCTGACGTTACTGTGACACGGTTACTAAGCAGGAGGTACCTGTGCTCCAAAGCACTACCAAGGACCAGCAGACGTTGGTGGAACTCGGATACGGAGATGGAGGCACCTAGGCCAAAGGCACTGGGGAGAACCATTGACGGTACTGGACCCCGACGGTAGCAGAAGGAAAAGAGGCAATGTCACAACCGAGTACCAGCTGACGTTACTGTGACACGGTTACTAAGTAGGAGGTACCTGTGCTCCAAAGCACTATGTAAGGTTCTTTGTCTCTTTTGACATGTTCCTTGAAACTCAGTTTTCCGTCGGCCATTTTGCTTTCTGTCTTTCTGCAGCTCTTGCCCTCAGTTAATATGGAGTTTCCAGTTTTCATGTTCCCGCCCTGATTCTTCCCTCTTGCTTCTTAAGCAGCCTCAGCTGAACAATCAGTGCTCCTGAATCAAGCCTCAGTCAGCCTGTGACCTGACTCCTGGAAACCTAGGATTTTGGACTCCAGCTATTTCCTACTGAGGAACTTTGGAACACTTTTGGACTTTGGAAACCTGCTGTCTGGTGAATCCATGTTTGCAGAGGAATTACGGTACAGAGAAGAGATCCTGAACCTGCTTTGGAGAGTTTATTGTAGTGCTTGAAGTTACTCTGGCCTGCTGTGTCTCCTGCCTCTGTTCCTGCAAACTGTGTGAACTTTTCAGCATGCTTGTATGAAGTAATACAAGTCATTTCATATCAACCTATGTCTCCTGTGTTTTCCTCGCACCCAAGCACAAGACGCTATAGGAACTGTACACTATACATGACAAGATTCAGGAGCCAATGTTTAGTGTCTGCTGGGTCTGGGAAAGCCGTGTCTGCTGTGACTGTGGATATCAGATGTCCGTTTAATACCTTCTGTGATGACAGTGGTTGTGACTTCTCACAACCATTCCAGGTGAGCGCATTCCCTTAAATGTTACTCTGGAGTGTTACCACAGGTAAACACTATTGTTTTTTTTTTTTCCCTTTCCTCTTTTCCTTCCAGCACTTCTGCCTTAAAAGATCTGGAAGATGGAGGCCCGCATAAAGGAACTTTGCGGAGTGACTGATACAATCCTTTCAGATGTACAGACTTTAAAAACCCGTTTTGCAAGCCTACAGGACCTCACTAATCATAATTTGCAAGTGTTTGGACAAACTACTCAGGAATTACGAGCCAGGATTGAGCTCTAGAGGAACGAGTCCAGGCTCCTGCCATAACCCCGAGTTCTGGGATCCCCAAGTTACCTCCTTTTCGTTTTGGCGTGAACGTGAGAAATTCAGGGATTTATTAATCAATGCAATCTTTTTTTTTCTGCACATGCTTCACAATTTCCCACTGAACGATCCAAAGTGCTTACTATAATCATGTTGCTTACCAATAAGGCTTTGATGTGGGCAAACCCTCTGATTGAGACTGAGGATGATTGTTTGAATCACCTTGATGCTTTTATTTCAGCCATGGGGCAGGTGTTTGATGACCCCAATCGAGGTGCAACAGCTGAAGCAGCCATGTTAACTTTGCGCCAAGGTAAGCGTTCAGTAGCCGAATATGCCTTGGATTTCAGGAGATGGGCTCTTGATACCACTTGGGACACTTCCGCCAAAAAATCTATTTTTCGGAAAGGGTTGTCTCCACTGATTAAGGATGAACTTGCTCGTGCCGACCCTCCCACTGCGTTAGGTGACTTTATTAACTATTGTATCCGTATTGATGCTCGTCTGACTGAACGCAGACAAGAGAGATGGTTCGAAAATAATCGCACTAACCTTTTACTACCTCCCTCCTCAGCTAAGGAACCTTTGAGTAGGATCACAAGGGAACCAGAACCTGAACCCATGCAGGTGGACTCTTTACAAAGACGGGTTAGTGATGCACGCAAAGAACATCGTATAAAGGAAAATCTATGTTTTTACTGTGGTAAGTCAGGGCACTTCATTATAAACTGCCCCAGCCGTTCTCGTAAGACTACTGCAGCAGTCATTCACTGTGAGTGTTGCGAGAGGAGCTCTGTCATGTCCGAGCCTCAGACTCCAGAGAGATCTGCTGCAAGAGATCTTGATTTTTCGGACTTAAACTCTGTTAGTTCTGGGGACAATGACGGTATAAACGCTGCAATTTTTCAAGTTTCCTCAGCGGTGTCCCAGCTGAGTTGTAAAAGAAATAATTCTCATTGCTTCCTTTCCATCAAACTCTGGGTGGACTCAGTCTGGGTGTCTAGCTCTGCTATGATCGACTCAGGAGCAAGTGGAAATTTTATGGATATCTCCTTTGCTCTGAAACAGGGATACGTTCAGTGAAGAAGGCTACTCCAGTACAGATGGAGACTGTGGATGGCTCCCTGCTGACCTCTGGACCAGTGGATCAGGAAACAGAGCCTTTGAGGGTCCTTATGGGTAAAGATCATCAGGAGAAAATGTCTTTTTATGCTTATCTCTTCTCCCCACTTTCCCATTATTCTAGGGCTACCATGGCTGCAGGCACAGAATCCTACGATTAACTGGGAGACCAAGGAATTACACTTTCCGGAGAAACAGATGAGTCAAGGAGTTTCAGCTTGCTCTGTTCTTAAAGGAACCATGTCAGTCCCTGAACTACCAGCTGTATACCAGGACTATGTGGATTTATGTGACAAGAAGAACGCTGATCAGCTTCCTCCTCACCGTCCATATGATTGTCCAATCGAATTATTGCCTGGACCGAGATACCTTTTGGTAAGATCTACCCCCTAGCGGGGCCCGAGCTAAAAGCTTTGAAGGACTACATAGATGAAAATCTAGCCAAAGGCTTCATACGCCCCTCTTCATCTCCCGCAGGTGCACCAATCTTCTTTGTGAAGAAGAAAGATGGATCTCTGAGACCCTGCATAGACTATAGGGAACTCAATAAGGTTACTATTAGAAACCGTTATCCATTGCCTTTAATCCCTGAGTTGTTGGAGAGAGTGCGGCACGCCAAAATTTTCTCTAAACTGGATCTCCGTGGGGCCTATAACTTGGTCCGTATTAGACCTGGGGATGAATGGAAGACTGCATTCAGGTCACGCTATGGACACTTCGAATATCTAGTTATGCCTTTTGGTCTGAGTACCGCCCCAGCCACTTTCCAACACTTGGTGAATGACATCTTCAGGGATCTCCTAGATACATTTGTGGTGATTTATCTGGATGATATTCTAATTTTTTCTAACTCCACAGAGGAACATCATGGACATGTGAGAATGGTCTTAGAACGCCTAAGACAAAACCATCTCTACATCAAACTTGAAAAGTGTGAATTCCATAGGACCGAAATTCAATTTCTGGGGTATGTACTATCTACGCAAGGGATTAGTATGGATGGAAGCAAGACCCAAGCCATCAAGGATTGGCCAATTCCTAGAAATGTGAAGGAGGTGCAGCGCTTCATCGGGTTTGCCAACTTCTATAGACGTTTCATTAGGAATTTCTCTGAGGTAGTGTCACCTATCACCCAACTTACCCGGAAACAGTCTAGGTTCTCCTGGACCCCGCAAGCTCAGGAAGCATTTTCCTGTTTAAAGGATAAATTTACCACCGCACCTATCTTAGTACATCCCAACCCCGAGCTTGCCTTCATAATAGAGGTGGATGCTTCAGACTGTGCCGTTGGAGCTATACTCTCTCAGAGAACAGGTGAGAAGAATGTCTTGCATCCCTGTGCCTTCTTTTCCCAGCAGTTGTCTTCGGCTGAGAGGAACTACGATGTGGGCAATAGAGAATTGTTGGCCATTATTGCCGCCTTCAAGGAATGGAGACACCTTCTTCAGGGAGCTGCACAGCAAATAGTCGTCCTGACAGACCATCGTAACCTTGAATTTATCAGGTCGGCTAAGTGCCTGACTCCTCGCCAGGCTCGCTGGAATCTTTTCCTAAACCAATTTAATTTTGTCATTTCTTATAGACCAGGATCGCGCAATGGAAAGGCTGATGCACTCTCTAGGATTCATTCAGCAGAGACACGTCCACTTACTCCTCCTAAGACTATTCTTCCTGACTCTAGATTCCTGGGAGTGATTCATAATCAAGACCTACTTAAGGACATCAAGGAAGCATACCATGCGGATTCTTTGTTGGCTCAACTCCCAAGGGACGTAAGTCTTGTCTTTAAGAATGGTGTGTGGATTCAGGGACAACGCCTGTATATTCCTGAAACAGTCAGATTGAGAGTATTGCAACTCATTCACGATTCCAAGATAGCTGGGCATAGAGGAATTCTAAAGACACAAGAATTTCTTTCTCGTTTCTTTTGGTGGCCCACTTGCAGGAAGGATGTTTTAAACTATGTCACTTCATGTGAAGTCTGTGCAAGATGCAAAACACCTCGCTCCTCACCAACTGGTCTGTTACAACCTCTTCCCACCCCGTCCCGCCCGTGGGGATCCATTTCTATGGACTTCATTGTGGAGTTACCAACCTCTCAAGGGAAGAACACCATTCTAGTGGTGGTTGATCGTTTAACAAAGGCAGCTCATTTTATCCCTTGTGTCGGCTTACCCACTGCAAAACAGACATCAGACTTGATGATTAAGAATGTGTTTCGCTTACATGGAGTACCGGATGAGGTCATTTCGGATCGAGGGGTGCAATTCACTTCAAGGTTTTGGCAAAATTTCTGTGCAGCATTGGACATTAAAGTAAACCTTTCTTCTGCTTTTCATCCCCAGACTAATGGACAGACAGAACGAACCAATCAGACCCTGGAGCAGTATCTCCGCTGTTTTATCTGCCACCTACAGGATGATTGGGTGGATCTACTTCCACTGGCTGAGTTCTCTTATAACAACTCTCAGAGCGCCTCCACTAAGCAGTCTCCTTTTTACTCCAATCTAGGTTATCATCCTAACATTCTTCCTCGATTTCCCATAGATACGCCATTGCCGGCAGTGGCTGAAAGAATCACGTCTTTACAGAAGAATATGGATCTTCTAAAGGAAAATCTAGAATTGGCTCAGGAAAGGTACAAGAAAGCAGCAGATAAATTTCGTAAACCTGCACCAGCTTTCAAGGTAGGAGATTTGGTCTGGCTGTCAACCAGAAATCTTAAAATAAAGATTCCATCGTCTAAATTGGGACATAAGTACATTGGACCTTATAAGATCAGTAAGATTATAAGTGCTGTTGCTTGTCGTCTTCAACTGCCCAGAACTATGAGAATCCACCCTGTCTTTCATGTATCCCTAGTAAAGGCTGCAACACCCAATACGTTTCCTGGACGCTCTTCTCCTTGCCCTGACCCAGTGCTGGTCGATGGTCAGGAAGAATTTATGGTGGAAAGGATTCTAGATTCCAGGTTGTACAAAAATGAGTTGCAATATTTGATTAAATGGCAGGGCTACCCAGTGGAGGACAACTCATGGGAACCAGTCAATAATGTAAATGCTCCTCGCCTGCTCCGCCAGTTTCATCAGAGGTACCCTGATAAGCCTGGTCTGAGGTTAAGGGGGGAGTAATGTAAGGTTCTTTGTCTCTTTTGACATGTTCCTTGAAACTCAGTTTTCCGTCGGCCATTTTGCTTTCTGTCTTTCTGCAGCTCTTGCCCTCAGTTAATATGGAGTTTCCAGTTTTCATGTTCCCGCCCTGATTCTCTCCCTCTTGCTTCTTAAGCAGCCTCAGCTGAACAATCAGTGCTCCTGAATCAAGCCTCAGTCAGCCTGTGACCTGACTCCTGGAAACCTAGGATTTTGGACTCCAGCTATTTCCTACTGAGGAACTTTGGAACACTTTTGGACTTTGGAAACCTGCTGTCTGGTGAATCCATGTTTGCAGAGGAATTACGGTACAGAGAAGAGATCCTGAACCTGCTTGGAGAGTTATTGTAGAGCTTGAAGTTACTCTGGCCTGCTGTGTTCTCCTGCCTCTGTTCCTGCAAACTGTGTGACCTTTTCTGCATGCTTGTATGAAGTAATACAAGTCATTTCATATCAACCTATGTCTCATATGTTTTCCTCGCACCCAAGCACAAGACGCTATAGGAACTGTACACTATACATGACACACTACCAAGGACCAGCAGACGTTGGTGGAACTCGGATACGGAGATGGAGGCACCTAGGCCAAAGGCACTGGGGAGAACCAGTTGACAGTACTGGACCCCGGACGGGTAGCAGAACGCACCCATGAAAATGTAAGTTGACAGGACGCAAGCCGTCCGCAGTTACAGAATCACACAGTCCTACAGTGGGTGCTTATCCTATTGTCACAATGGAAACCGCCTTTATTTACATATCCCACAGCACACATAGGAATCACCTAAACTGCAGGCACCATAGAGTCGGCTAACCCGAATGCAACACGACAGCACAACTTATTGGAGGATAATTGACGTTCACACTGCCAGGAAACAGCTGTCGTGCTGTAACCAGGCTGGCCAGGAGTCAGTACCCCTGCCAATTACTTACGAGCAACAAATGGCGGTGTTGTAGCCCAGGGAGTAGAGTTCAGGTGGTAGAAAGATGAACATAACAGGAGACATGGAAAACGTTGCCAAACAGTTATTTAATCTGAAAACGGACAGGCAAATTCAGGTGAGATCCATGCCTTGTTCATTTTCAGAAAAGTAAGCCGGTCTACATTCTCTGAGGATAGTCGCATGCGACGGTCTGTTACTGCACCACCTGCAGCACTAAAGATGCGCTCAGATAATACACTGGCAGCAGGGCAAGCCAGCACCTCCAATGCATACTGGCTAAGCTCTGGCCATGTATCCAACTTAGAGACCCAAAATTTGAAAGGGGAAGAGGCATCTGGGAGTACACTTAGAGGGAAAGCCAAGTAGTCTGTCACCATCTTACGGAAACGTTTCTTCCTGGTGACTGGAGCCGTCTCGGATGGTGTAGACCTTGCTGGCGCTGTCACAAAACTTTGCCACATTTGTAACATACAGCTCTTGCCCTGTGCAGAGGCGCTGCTTCTGCTCCCTCTTGTTGTAGAGGTGTCTACACTGCCTCGACGCACAGAGCTGCTTTGTAAAGCAGTAGCAGCAGCAGCAGCTCTCTCGGCTGGAATGTACAACAGTATGGATTGCACCAGTGTGTCTTGGTACTCCTGCATTTTACGGTCCCGGTTCACCGGTGTGATGAGGGTTTGTAAGTTGTCCCGGTAGCGAGGGTCTAGGAGGGTGTACACCCAATAATCTGATGTGGTGAGAATGTGGGCGATGCGGCGGTCGTTTCTCAGGCACTGAAGCATGAAATCAACCATGTGCTGCAGACTCCCAACTGGCCAACAAAGGCTGTCCTCTGGAAGAGGCATCATCTCTGCCTCCTCTGCATCACCCCACCCTCGCTCTACATACTGACTAGAGCGTTGTGTACCTCCCTCTGGAGCGATGTCTTCCTCCTCCATTGACTCCTCCTCCTCCTCATCCTCCTCACAAAGTGAGCCCTGCCCAGCCCTTTGTGAGGAACCACGTTGCGCTGACTGTCATGAAGGTAATTGAATTTGTGACTCCTCATCCTCCACCTCTTCCAAAACCTCTTCCTTTAGTGCTTTCAGTGATTTCTGAAGCAGGCAGATAAGGGGGACAGTCATGCTGACTAGTGCATCATCTGCACTCGCCATCCGCGTTGAGACATCAAACGCACGCAAAACGTCGCAGATGTCCTTCATAGAGGCCCACTCAGTAGCGGTGAAGTGTGAACGGCGCAAATTGCGAGTTGATTGTGCCTGTTGCAGCTGATACTCCATTACTGCTGGCTGCTGCTCACACAACCGCTCCAACATATGTAACGTGGAATTCCACCTGGTGGGTACGTCACATATGATGCGATGTTCAGGAAGGCGAAATCTGACTTGCAGAGCTGCAATGCGCGATCTGGCCATGCTGGAACGTCGCAAGTGAGCGCACTCTAGGCGGACCTTGTGCAGCAGTTTATCAAGATCCGGATAGTCCCTCAAAAAACTCTGCACGACCAAGTTGAGCACATGTGCCAGACATGGTATGTGAGTGAGGTTGCCAAGGCCCAGAGCTGCCACCAGATTTCGGCCATTGTCACACACTACCAAGCCTGGCTGGAGATTAGCTGACAAAAACCACACGTCGCTCTCCTGCTTGATGGCATCCCAGAGCTCCTGCGCTGTGTGGCTTCGATTCCCCATGGAAATTAATTTCAGGACGGCCTGTTGACGTTTGGCCACGGCTGTGCTCATATCGGTCGCAACAGGTAAGCGTTCACGGGTCCATGTGGAGGTATACCGTGACGGCTCGTGCAGCGATGATTCTGAGGAACTGGAGTAGGAGGAGGAATCAATGTGTACAGACTGGATTCCTGCAATCCTTGGAGTTGGCAGAACACGTACAGCGCCACTGGCAAGATCTGTACCCGGCTCCACAACATTGACCCAATGGGCAGTGAGGGAAAGGTATCGTCCCTGGCCATGGGTACTGGTCCACGCATCGGTGGTCAGGTGGACCCTGCTACTGACGGCGTTTAGTAGCGCATGTTTAATGTTTCCCTCGACATGTTTTTGCAGAGCAGGGACGGCTTGCCTGCTGAAATAAAATCGGCTTGGCACATTATATTGTGGGACTGCCAATGCCATAAAGTTCCTGAAACTGTCAGTCTCCACCAGCCTGAATGACAGCATTTCAAGGGACAGGAGTTTTGCAATGCCAGCATTCAGAGCCTGTGCTCGTGGATGGTTTGCCGAGTATGGCCGTCTTTTATCCCATGCCTGTGGTACCGATGGCTGTTTTGTGGTCTGGGAGTGTGACGATGACTGTGAACTTGCTGCTGTGGGTGGAATAACAGTTTGTCTATGGACAACAGTGACCGAGGTTCTTCCATGGAGATCCTGTGAGGAAGCCGAACCAGGTGTGTGTGAGCTGGAGGTAGAGGCTCCAACACGACCTGAAGATGTAGGTGCTGCTGTAGGTTGGCCTACATCTCCAGTGTGTCTTTGTAACTCAGCTACGTGCTTTGTCCGTACATGTTTCCACATATTTGTGGTATTCAGGTTACTGATATTTTTACCTCTTTTAACTTTTTGCTTACACAGCTTGCATTGAACATAGCAAATATCATCTACAAGTCTGTCAAAAAAGGACCACGCAGTGCAAGTCATGGGAGCGCCAATTTTGACATTTCTAAGAGAACTGCTCCCAACAGGTGCCAAACTGGAGGCTACAGGCAAGCGAGTCTGCAGCCTACCTCTCCCTCCTCTTTGTACCGTTGGGACAATCTCTTCCTCAGAGCTGCTCCCACCACCTTCCTGTTGCTCACGCCATGTTGGGTCTCGGACTTCATCATCTCCACTACCCTCTTCCAACACCTGCTGCTGTTGGATGGTCTGGGCAGCACCATGCTCCACAAAACCTGGCACCTGAGTCTCATCATCATCATAAGATGCGTTCTGCGGTGTGCTGTCCATCGGCACTGGCTCACCCGCCTCTTCAGATTGAGAGAGACACAGCTGTTGCGCATCACTGCATACTCCCTCTTCTTCAAATTGCAGAATGCTGCTTGCCTGTGCCCGTGTTTGCGAGCCAACAGATTCTGAGAACAGAAGCAGAGACTCAGCTGGCTCCTGTACAGAACTCTCTGACTGCCTGGGCAATTTGACAGGCGGTGAACAGACAGATGGTTGCTCAACAGTGTTGTGTTCCTGAGAGGAGGTGGAAGGAATTGAAGTCGATGCATTGGCTGCCATCCAAC
The DNA here is from genome assembly GCA_033576555.1 of Oophaga sylvatica. Taxonomy (NCBI): domain Eukaryota; kingdom Metazoa; phylum Chordata; class Amphibia; order Anura; family Dendrobatidae; genus Oophaga; species Oophaga sylvatica. The sequence continues at coordinate 4,056,850 of JARQOD010000006.1, forward strand.
CAACAACGGCTTCAATTTGTTCTTCCCGCAGCAGGGGGGCACGCCGAGCTCCTACCAAAGTGCGCATAAAGGAACGCTCATGGGTAAAACTGGTGGATGCTGTGTCACTGAGGGCGGCAGCAGCCACAGAATCCCCACGTCCTCTCCCTGCTGAAACTCCACGGCCACGACCACGTGCCTTACTCCCTGCCTTCTTCATCTTGGTAGATTGATAAAGAAAGTCAGAAAAGTTATAAGGCCTAAGTGTGGTTATTACGCAGAGACTGAAGTGAACACTGAAACACAACTGTTCACAATCTGTGAAAGGCTACTCCTTTGTCTACTTCTATAGTGTTTGCAACCAATGTATTGGATACGGATGGAAGCGCGTCACACTAATAGATTATATTTATTTTAAATGGAATGGAGCAGAACCAATTGGAGAGAAATGAAAAGGATGAGGCACTGAGACACGCTCAGCAGAGTACAAGCAGCAGTGCTTGAACAAGTAACTGGAGCGTGATGTGCACTCAAAAAATAAAAAACACAGACTGAAGTGAACACTGAAACACAACTGTTCACAATCTGTGAAAGGCTACTCCTTTGTCTACTTCTATAGTGTTTGCAACCAATGTATTGGATACGGATGGAAGCGCGTCACACTAATAGTTAAATTGCATGGAGCAGCAAGAATTACACTGAAGAAAAAAAAAAAGAGTCTGTGAGTGACAGGTGCAGATGCCTACAGACAGCGTTGCATGCAGAGCAAACTGCAGCGTCACCTGCACTCACACACACCTTGCAGAGCTGTTAAAACAACACTGCAGGCAAAAGGAAGCTTTACACAGCGGTTGGTGCTAGCCTGCCTACAGCACAGTACACTAAATCGCAATCTCTAACTGTCCCTCAGAGTCAGCACAGCAGCGTTCTGTCCCTTACTGAATTCACAGCACAGTGACGTTAAAATGGCGGCGGCGCCTTTTATAGTGCATTCTGACATCATTTCAGCATCCAATCACAGCCATGCCATTAGTTAACATGACCGCAGCAGTACAGGATGTGCCCACACTTCTTAGGATTCCTCATTGGCTGACTAAAATCACATTGCCTCTCAAAGAATTATGGGAACTTCCGATTCTGGTATACGATATATGGAAAATATCGGAACTAAGTATCGAAAGGCCGAAACAGCTAATATCGGCCGATACTCGATACTTGCGGTATCGTATCGCTCAACACTAGACAGGACGCAGTGCCGCTGGGCAGGGGGGCGCTACTCATGTGTAGCCCTGGTGTGAAGGCACACGCAGTACCCTGGAGAATGTGTGGAGAGATAGCAGTTTAATGCTCTATACCCATTCACTCAACATACACTAGACACACCCTTAGGGTAGTGTAGTGACTCGTAGGGAGTGGTCAGTGTAGATTCGTTGAGTGATATTTAGAGTCTAGCTTCCTGTCATCATACAGAGCAGTCAGGGCTAGTTCTTCTTAGACAGTGAGGATTCCTGTCAGAGCTCTGGGTGAGCAGAAGATTAGTTCCTGCCAATTCAACGAAGTGGAGTCTAGTAACGGATGACTAGTTATCATCCCGAGTCTAGTCAGAGTTACCTTTTACTCAGTCTGAACTTTGAGGAAATTGAGAGTTACTCAGTGAGACCAAGGAAGAAAACTGACTTTCTATCTTCACGCTTCAGTGCTACATTGAAAGCAGAAGCAGGGCGAAGGGCATAGTGGGAAGGATTCAGAAGTGCCTTAAGGATCGGATTATCCTGCACATTGTCACCGGTCACTGGGGACCGAAGCGTCACTATAGCTCCAGGCATAGTGATAGAAAAGCCAGAGTCTTACTGAACCTTAGGTTGCAGAAAGCCGCCCTTAGAGTGCCAGTACGTAACCGAGTCAGGGGAACAAGACTTCTGAGTCCGGCGCACGGCAAAAGAAAGTACTTAGTTCACCACATATAAGGCTCTATCACAAAACCGGCCGGGCAGTACAGCTAGTGGGAAAAGCTGAAAACTAGAGAGTTAACTTAGCTACAGGCAAGCTTGGACTCACTCATCATTTGGAAAGAGAAGGAGGCCTGTAACCTGCTCAACTGTTACCGCTACGTGCATTCATCCACCCCGAACAGCCTCCCTGGGACCTGCCTGAACAACTTGAAGTAAAAGGTATGGAAAGAAGCTTCTATGTGTGAGACTGAGTTATTTGATTGCATCCCTGCACAACCCCACCGTAACTATCGACCTGAGGGAAGAGTCCCACCTGTAGGGGACCCGACATCTAGCTGCCTCACCATCCCCTCAGAGATCTACAGCAGCGCTGGTCTTAGTGATCAGAGAACTACAGGTGGCGTCACGAACTGTATATATACCTATCCCCTGTAAATATTCCCCCCAACATACGCCTGACCGCCAGGGCCACAGACCGAGCCAGCGCTACCTGTGACAACCCCATAGACTTCCATGGGCTCGGCTCTGAGTACCCCATTGCTCTGGTAAACCACAATTGTGGTGCGGGTCGAGACAAATTGGCGTCACGAACAGGATGCGAAACTCGCAAAATTGCGAGCCCTGTGTGCCTATGGAATTGTTTTTGTGAAAAAGGACTGTCTGCACTTTTGGCGCCAAAAATCGCCATCTTTGTCGCCATATTCGCGCCCTCAGGCGCTGGAGAAGAAGGTGGGCGTACCTTCGTGGGCGTGTGCCCCCCTGTGGCGCGAAGAAAATGCCTGCCCTCTCAAAGTGCTATTACAATATGCGATCCTGCCCTACAGCAAAGGAGGTCCGCCTCCTCTTCACCTTTCCTGCAAAGAGGAGGAGACGCAAACCCCGCCTCCACGGAAGAGACCGGACGTCTCTGGAGGAAGATGAAGGAACGCTCTGGAACATCATGGAAGCAGGACGTGTGCAGCCGAGCAGGGAAGCGGTGGGAGGCAGGCCCCGCTCCCCAGCCAAGTTGCCACCAGCACCGGAACCATCCGTGGTCCTGCACCTGCAGCAAGCATTGCTAGAAGTTAAAGAAGAAAATGCACGACTGAAAAAGATGATTTTGCCACAACCTGGATTTGAGGAGATCGAGAGACGCCGCGTACCCTGGAGCAGCGGCGGCTGTGGGACGCGGTGATCTCTCCCTTCGATGACCCCCTACGTCTGGAGTTACCAAAACTTCTGCTGCCCAAGGCAAAGGAGCAACCGGAGGCTGCCCCCGAAAGTACCAATCCTGATCCCACCGGTGAAGCGGTGGAGGCGAAGGAGGTTGAGGAGGTACCGCCAGTTCCGGAACGCCCGCCCGGCCAGGAGGCCACAGCAGATGATCGATCCCCGACACCGGAGGGGTCCTGTCCGTCATTACCAGACGTGGACTGGGACGAGATGGCGCGCCTGGATGACGTCGCCTATACCGCCCAGCGGGAATGTGAGTGGCAGCGTCGTGAGGAGAAACAACAACGCCAGCAGGAGGAAGAGCGGGAAGCGCAGAGGAACCGACAGCGGCAACATGCAGAGCTGATCGCGGACAAGGAGAGTGTCCGGAGAGAGAAAGGTACCCTGAGGGAACCGCGGCGGCAGGGGTGTGTGACTGAGTTCCAGCTCCGGAAGGGCTGGGGCTTCATAAGAGAACCGGGCCTCTACCCAGGGGTCTTTGTCAGCAGACGTGATGTAGAATCCTGTGTCGACCCGCCACCACAATTGTGGATTACCAGGGCAATGGGGTACTCAGAGCCGAGCCCATGGAAGTCTATGGGGTTTTTGTCACAGGTAGCTGTGGCTCGGTCTGTGGCCCGGGCGGTCTGGCGTATGTTGGGGATATATTTACAGGGATTGATTTATGTACAGTTCGTGACGCCACCTGTAGTATTCTGGTAATTAGTACCAGCGCTGCTGTAGATCTCTGAGGGGATGGTGAGGCAGCTAGATGTCGGGTCCCCTACAGGTGGGACTCTTCCCTCAGGTCGGTAGTTAGGTAGGGATTGTGCAGGCATGCAATAATAACTCAGTCTCACACAGTCAACGTCTTTCCATACCTTTACTTGCAAGATGATAAGGCAGGTCCCAGGGAGGCTGATGGGGTTGATGGAGGATGAGCTTTGAGGCAACAGCTAAGCAAGTTAGGGGCCTCCTTTACTGTCCAATGAAGCTGAGTACGACCAGCCTGAAGCGTAATCCTCTCAAATCTCCAGCTTTTCTTTAGCTGTACTTGCCCAGTCAGATTTGTGTTAGAAGCCTTTCTGCGAGGGAGCTGAATCCTTTTATTGTCGTGCACTAACTCAAAGTCTTCACACCCTCTGACTCCAGCTACGTTCTGACTATAAGGGGGCTTGTCTGCCGCGACCTAGGGTCCGGTAGATTCCTGGTTTTCTCTTCACTATGCTGTACAATAGTGATCCTTCGGTCCCCAGTAACCGGTTGCAACGTGCAGGACTTTTCCAAGTCAAAAGCACTTTTTCAATTATCTTCCTTCCACTTTGCCCTTCGCCTTGCTTGTCTCTTAATAGATAGTTCAGTCTTTCTTCCAGTGGGGCACAGCTCTGACTAGACTAAGGTGTATACAGACACCTACACCAGACTCCACTTTCTGAACTGAGGATAGACTTAAACTGGACACGTCTACTCTGTCCAAGGACAGGAAACTGACTTCTCACTCTGAAGTCCAGACACTGACTGACTAAATCACTCCCTTCCACACCCCTGCTGGGTGTGTCAGAAGTGTACATGATGTCATGAAGAGACCTTAACTGTTACCTCTCCACTCATCCTCCTGGTATTGTATACCAGGGCTACACATTCCCCCATGGTAAATGACAGCACTCCCGGGCTGTAAAATATAAAGAGACAGAAAATTTTGTTTATGCATAACAACAAACATTAACTTCTTCCCATCCGGGAGGTGAGAACACCTTGAACGTTACGAACAATAACATTTTACATATAGAAATACAAAAGTATCAAATAGCATTTAATAAATATATATACAAGATACTTGTGAAGGACCCGCACCAAACCTTCAACGTGGGTCCTGGGTGGGCTGCAGGACATCCAAATGCAGACCTCACTCAGTGCCACACCACACGGGTTTTTGGTTCAGAGGTGAGTCAAGGTTTCATGTGAAACCATTAAGAAGGCACTTTAGTGCAACTATTTACAGGATACAGTTTTTGGGCTGGCTCAGTCCTCAGCCTCTGAGTCCATTGTTAAGACATAGACATAATAGGGAAAAACACATTTATATATATAGACTTTTCAATGTTCACATAAATTCGTTATAACTACTGCTGATATCTAATGGGTAATTTCCTTTTGTGATTCTCTCTGATCTACGTGGTGTAGTTTCAGGTATAACAAGTTGCGATCTGTCTGCACTGCGTAACGGCAAACTATAGAACTGCCTTAACCTTTCTATGGATCTGGCAAGCGTACTGATGGCTGGGCGGTGTGAGTCAGCTTCACCAGGGGATCCCATAGTATGGGGCGCTGCTACAGATGATCCATCTTGAGGTTCTACAGGTTGAGGGTGTTGCTGGAATGGGTAACTCCTGGACGGGTTCAACTGGCACCACAGGCACAACTGGAGGTAGAACTTCCTCTTGTGGCTGATAAAACTGCAACACTGGAATTATCACAGCATCTCCCAGTCGGGGCCAATCCGCAGGAAAATCTCCCAGATCGGTGTGTAGGACCTCTTCCTTTCTTTCTCTTTGATTGAAGACAGGGTTCTTTTCACAACTCTTTAAGTGTTCTGGACACAACTTCAAATGATCTCTGGACACAGTGGTTGTTGTTCTTCCTCCGTCTTTACTGACGACACAGACTTTTCTGTTGTCATATTTAGAATCTTGTATGACGTAGGGTTCTTGCTCCCACTGATTATCCAGTTTGTGCATCTTCCTTTTTCTTTTTAATACTACCTCTCCAGGCATCAAAGGCTTGGCAGGAGCATTTCTGTTGTAAACATCTTCCTGTTTCTCCCGTGCCTTATTGAGACTTTCCTCTACACAGATTTGTACTCTTCTGTATTGCTCTTGCCGATTGACGTCCCAGTTCTCCACGGCATCGTCTGCCTCCGGTTCTACCACTCCAAGTTCTAAATCCATTGGTAGTTTTCCGGGCCTTGCTCTCATAAGATAGGCTGGAGTGCAGTTAGTTGAGCTTACAGGTATATGGTTGTACAAATCAACCAAATCAGGTAGTAAATCCGGCCATCGATTCCTGTCTTCCAACGGTATGGATCTCAACAAGTCAAGGACAATATGGTTCATCTTTTCACAAAGACCGTTGGTTTGAGGGTGATATGGTGTTGTTCTTATTTTCTTGCACCCGTACATATGACAGAATTCCTTGAATAAATCAGCTTCGAAAGCAGGTCCCTGATCGGTTAAGACTTGCTCGGGATACCCATGCGGTCTGCAGAAGCTTGCTTGAAAGGTCTTCGCGGCCGTCACTGCGGTCTGGTCTTTCACTGGAACGACTACCAGAAATCTGGAGTAATGGTCCACCATGGTCAAGGCGTATGAGTATCCAGATCTACTCGGCGACAGTTTGACGTGGTCCAGGGCCACAATCTCCAGAGGACGAGTCGTCCGGATAGGTTGCAGGGGGGCCTTTTGGCTACCGTAGTCCTTTCTTCTGAGACCACAGGGTCCACAGTTCCGACACCACCTCTCAACAGAGCTGCGCATCCCTACCCAGTAGAACCGGCATCTCAACAGGGTCTCCAGCTTCCTCCAGCCAAAGTGTCCTGCTTGATCGTGGTACGCTTCCAACACCATTGGGACGTCTGCCTTGGGGACCACGATTTGCCAGACCATTTCATGGGTTCTGGGGTTGACGTATCTTCTGCACAACTTCTCACGGTATAGGAACAACCTGCTTTTCTCGTTCCACAGGAGCTTGGCTGACATAGGTGCATCCTTTTCCAGAGAGGAGCCTTCCTGTCTTAACAACTCCTTGATGCGGCTGACCACTGGATCACTGTCCTGAGTCTCTTTCCAGCTGTGATGGGGTAAAGGATTTAATGTTGCACCATTCTGCTTTCTGTGGACTTGATGCTCGTGGACTACCCCATTTCGATGGAACGCGGGTAGCTCAATTTCTTCCAGGTCGTCCGATTCTTCTTCCGTGTCAGAGTCATGCGGCATTCGGGACAACGCATCAGCATTAGCATTCTTTCGACCTGCCCGGTACTTGATAGTAAACTGATAATTGGACAACCGAGCCATCCATCGCTGCTCCATGGCGCCCAGCTTGGCGGTTTCCAGGTGCGTTAACGGGTTGTTGTCTGTAAACGCAGTGAACTTATTGGAGGCCAGATAGTGTTTAAATCTTTCAGTAATGGCCCAGACCAGCGCCAGAAACTCCAGCTTGAAGCTGCTATAATTTTCCGGATTCCTTTCAGTTGGCCTGAGTTTTCTGCTAGCATATGCGATGACTTTTTCTTGTCCATTCTGCTTCTGACTGAGAACGGCTCCCAACCCTTCATTACTGGCGTCGGTGTACAACAGGAACGGTTGACTGTAATCAGGATAGGTTAAGATTTCATCACCTGTAAGGATCTCTTTCATCTTTTGGAATGCTTCAGCCTGTTCTTTACCCCAATTAAAGGGAGGGTTTCTGCTCTTAAGATTGTCCTACCAGGAGGTCCTGTAAAGGAGCTGCCTTCTTCGTGTAATCTTTCACGAATCTCCTGTAGTAACCCGTTAGTCCCAGGAACTGTCGCACTTCCTTAAGGTTCTTCGGCTCCGGCCACTTCTGGATGGCAGTGACTTTCTCTGGGTCCGGCGCTACTCCTTCCGAACTGACGATGTGCCCCAAGTATTGTACCTTCTGCTTGAGTAGATGGCATTTTGAGGGTTTCAACTTCATCCCGTACCTGGACAGGGACTCAAACACTTCTGCCAGGTGCTTCAGATGGTCCTCATATGTCTTGGAATACACGATAACGTCGTCTAGGTATAGCAGCACGGTTTCAAAATTGAGATGTCCCAGACAGTTTTCCATCACTCTCTGAAATGTTCCTGGGGCACTACTGAGCCCAAACAGCATTCTGTCGAACTCACAGAGCCCCATTGGGGTGGTGAAAGCCGTTTTCTCACGATCCTCCTCAGCCACAGCCACTTGCCAGTAACCACTAGTCAGATCAAGGGTAGAAAAGTAGTTAGCCGTTTTCAGAGCAGCTAATGATTCCTCTATGCGTGGTAGCGGGTATGCATCCTTGTGTGTTATGCGGTTCACCTGCCTGTAATCCACACACATTCTCATACTACCATCTTTCTTTTTAACCAGAACTAGAGGGGCTGCCCAGGGACTACAACTATCCCTTATCACCCCAGCTTTCTTCATATCATTCAACATTTCTTTAGCCTTCTGATAATGAGCTGGAGGTATGGGCCTATACCGCTCTTTGATGGGAGGATGATTGCCTGTAGGGATATGATGTTGTACTCCCTTAATTGTCCCAAAATCAAGTGGATTTTTGCTAAACACTTGGGCGTACTCTTGCACCACCCGTAATACCCCTTGCTTCTGGTGAGCGGGAGTGGTGTCCGTCCCAACATGGAGTTGCTGACACCATTCCGCCACCTGAGTTGCTGGGTCATTGTCCTCCGCTATTTGACAGGAGTCTAAGGACTCAGCCGGGAGAATAGAATTATTATCAACAGCATGAAGTTTAGCAATGGTTGCATAACGGGGTAAATTTACCTCATCATCTCCCCAATTGAGAAGCCGTACAGGTACTCTTCCATTCACCACTTCTACTACTCCTCTAGCAGTCATAAGTGTAGGTCTATGTTCTGAATGGTGGGGTTCTACTACAGCTTGGTAATTCTGTCCTCTCAGACCTATGGCTGCCCTGCACCAAATGATCATTTCACTCATTGGGGGTATCACAATAGGAACTGAGTCAGTGACCCGTACATTACCAATTTCGCCGTCGGTAAGCTTCGCTTGCTGCTGACACACCAGGGCCCGGATCTCTCTTTGGATTACTCCTCTCTGCCTTGGTCGGGCAATCTCAGCGAGCTGTTGGAGTAAGAACACAACTTCTCCCAAACAATTACCGATAATGTTAGTACCCAAAATGATATTTAAACCGTTCTCCTCATTTACAGTCTTTACTACCAGAAGCCCTTGGTCTTTCAACTCCTCTCTGCCCACCTTTACATCTACACATTTGGTTCCGAGTACTTCTACAGGAAGACCATTCGAAGCATACACAGTAAAGTCAAGGCTCGGAGGTTTAAGACTGTCCATTGACCAGTACTTGGTATATAGAGCATCAGGTATGAGGGTCACCTGGGACCCAGTGTCTAACAATGCTGGAACAGCAATACCATCTAGAATAATAGACAGGTAGGGTCGCCCGCCCACATACCTGCGGTTCCAGTCTAGGGGGCCTGACGGGTATTCTCCTGGGTGTTGGCCCTTGGACCCAGGTTCTGCCCGTTTAAAGGACACTGTGTAGACAGATGACCTTTCCGGTTGCAGCGATAACAGATGATCTCTCGACGAGAAGGGTGTTGATCAGAGGTTGCTCCTGGGGGTGGCGTTGTCCTCCTCCGGGGGGGCGACGTCTTCTTTCTCCTCCGGTGCATCCACGGAACGTCCTCTGGGCAGTCAGCTAGCAAGATCTTCCCTTCCTCTTCTTTCCGCAGCTGTAGGGCACTCATCACAGCGGCCAGATTTTTAGTCAGCTGGCGCACCTCTGAGCGCAGACAGTCCAATTCACTAGGAGGTGTCACCTGCGTTTTGGTTTCTGCCACTAGCGGGGAACAGGGGGTTACTGCCGGGTCCAGAGTGACTTCACCCTGATGATGTTGGGTGGCCACCTCGGGTTTGCCCAGGGGCCGCAGCCCTTTTATTGCCATGTCCTTTAGGGCATCAAAGGTAGCATCCGGATGATCTAAGGACCACCAATTTACAGTTCTGCGTTCCTCTGGGGATCTCAATCCCTGTATAAATTGTTCTTTCAGCATTCTATTCTCGTCGATAGCATTTAAATGGTTAATTTGCTTGAGGGCTCTCAGGGCTCCCTGTAGTCGGCAAGCATAGTCCCGGATGCTGTCACCTGGCTGTTGTGAACAGTGATAGAAGGCCATCCGGAGATCCGTTTCTGTGCGGTCTTCAAATATGGCATGAAGCTTCAGGAAGATCGCAGGCACCGACTCCTGATCAACGGTATCCCAAGTCTCCACTTCCCTCTCAGCAGCGCCAGTTAGCTGCCCTATTAGCACAGCAGCTTTTTGTCTCTCAGGCATGGAGTACATTTCTAGGATGCTGCATAACTTCCGTTTGAAGCCTGCTAATGTGCCTGGCCCACCGCTGTATTGGGGAAGCCATTTCGCCCCAGGCATATATGGGAGCGTTAGTGGCATGATCGGGACTACCGGACTGGGTGCAGGGCCTGCGCCTCCATCTGGCGCTATAATACCAGACGGTGCGGGATTGGGGCCTCCGGCCGGGGCCGCACTGTCAGCCGGTTGTTGTGACATCTTAGCGCCCCCTTGGTTAAACGGAGCCTACCGGTTTCAAATGCTGCTACTTCACAGGCACCGCAGTGGGAACAGGACCTTCGTCGCAGGCGCTCTGATGTCAGAGCGTTCACTTCCTGTTGCAGGACCTGCCGATGAGTCAGAGCCGGGGGCGTGTCCAAGACTTTGCGCGCTCTTTCAGGTACGCCCACCTTCTTCTCCAGCGCCTGAGGGCGCGAATATGGCGACAAAAATGGCGATTTTGGCGCCAAAAGTGCAAACAGTCCTTTTTCACAAAAACATCCACAGGCACACAGGGCTCGCAATGCTGCAAGTTTCGTATCCTGTTCGTGACGCCAAAAGTTTGTGTCGACCCGCCACCACAATTGTGGATTACCAGGGCAATGGGGTACTCAGAGCCGAGCCCATGGAAGTCTATGGGGTTTTGTCACAGGTAGCTGTGGCTCGGTCTGTGGCCCGGGCGGTCTGGCGTATGTTGGGGATATATTTACAGGGGATTGATTTATGTACAGTTCGTGACGCCACCTGTAGTATTCTGGTAATTAGTACCAGCGCTGCTGTAGATCTCTGAGGGGATGGTGAGGCAGCTAGATGTCGGGTCCCCTACAGGTGGGACTCTTCCCTCAGGTCGGTAGTTAGGTAGGGATTGTGCAGGCATGCAATAATAACTCAGTCTCACACAGTCAACGTCTTTCCATACCTTTACTTGCAAGATGATAAGGCAGGTCCCAGGGAGGCTGATGGGGTTGATGGAGGATGAGCTTTGAGGCAACAGCTAAGCAAGTTAGGGGCCTCCTTTACTGTCCAATGAAGCTGAGTACGACCAGCCTGAAGCGTAATCCTCTCAAATCTCCAGCTTATCTTTAGCTGTACTTGCCCAGTCAGATTTGTGTTAGAAGCCTTTCTGCGAGGGAGCTGAATCCTTTTATTGTCGTGCACTAACTCAAAGTCTTCACACCCTCTGACTCCAGCTACGTTCTGACTATAAGGGGCTTGTCTGCCGCGACCTAGGGTCCGGTAGATTCCTGGTTTTCTCTTCACTATGCTGTACAATAGTGATCCTTCGGTCCCCAGTAACCGGTTGCAACGTGCAGGACTTTTCCAAGTCAAAAGCACTTTTTCAATTATCTTCCTTCCACTTTGCCCTTCGCCTTGCTTGTCTCTTAATAGATAGTTCAGTCTTTCTTCCAGTGGGGCACAGCTCTGACTAGACTAAGGTGTATACAGACACCTACACCAGACTCCACTTTCTGAACTGAGGATAGACTTAAACTGGACACGTCTACTCTGTCCAAGGACAGGAAACTGACTTCTCACTCTGAAGTCCAGACACTGACTGACTAAATCACTCCCTTCCACACCCCTGCTGGGTGTGTCAGAAGTGTACATGATGTCATGAAGAGACCTTAACTGTTACCTCTCCACTCATCCTCCTGGTATTGTATACCAGGGCTACACAATCCCACCTACCGCAAGGCCATCCCGGGAGGGACCTAGTTAATGGAGACATTGTCACATATACACGGCACTGGGGAATGAAGGGATGGTATGCCCTTAATGTCACAATCGTCCGTGACCCCCGTCCCCGACGCTGGTAACGTCACCACTACCGCAGCGTCCCCGTCTCCAGCTCAAACAGCATTCGGCCGTGCCCCAGCATCGCCCCCTGCAGGTATCTCGCAAATAGAAGCAACACCTGTATACTCTCCACTAACTCGTTATTCTTCTACATCGCAACTTGCGACCCAGTCTCCATCGCAATCTATGACACGATCGATATCGCTAACTGTAACGCAAATTGAAACGCAATCGGTGTCTCGCAAGGAGAAAGTACCCGTTGCGCCCCTAGAGGTTCGCACGAGAACTGTGGCGACCCAGACCCTAATAGCAGCACACGACTTGTTAGTAATGGGATCTAGGGACCATCGCATTGTTCCAGCCCCCGGGATGGAAAGTGTAATCAAAGTTAACCAAGAAATGTGAAGAACGGTAGGACCCAGACAGGTTTACCGCAACTAAGAAGATGTACATAAGTTTTATAAAAGTGAAAATGTTTTGCACAAGTTAAATGTGTATATAACGTATATATATATTGCTAAAAAAAAAAAAAAAAATAGAATGCCCGGCTGGGTAATCAGATAAAAAAAGTTTTTGCACTTTATTGTGATGTGATTTGATATAATGTGTCTTTTTCTTACAATGGACTCAGAGGCTGAGGACTGTGCCAGCCCAGAACTTATTTGTATATAGTTGCACCTAGTGCATTATCTTGGTTTTACATAAAACCAGCACAACTACCTCTGAATACAAAACCCGTGTGGTGTGGCACTGAGTGAGGTCTGCATTCGGATGTCCTGCAGCCCACCCAGGACCCACGTTGAAGGTTTGGTGCGGGTCCTTCACAAGCATATTGTCTATTTATATGAGAATGCTATTTAATATTTGTACTTTTATATATATAATGTTTTGTTTGCAACGTTCAAGACATCCTTACCTCCCGGATGGGACGAATTAATGTTTAATGTTGATGTTTAATGCATAAACAAAACTGTCTCTTTGTATTTTACAGCCCGGGAGTGCTGTCTTTTACCATGGGGGAATGTGTAGCCCTGGTGTGAAGGCACACGCAGTACCCTGGAGAATGTGTGGAGAGATAGCAGTTTAATGCTCTATACCCATTCACTCAACATACACTAGACACACCCTTAGGGTAGTGTAGTGACTCGTAGGGAGTGGTCAGTGTAGATTCGTTGAGTGATATTTAGAGTCTAGCTTCCTGTCATCATACAGAGCAGTCAGGGCTAGTTCTTCTTAGACAGTGAGGATTCCTGTCAGAGCTCTGGGTGAGCAGAAGATTAGTTCCTGCCAATTCAACGAAGTGGAGTCTAGTAACGGATGACTAGTTATCATCCCGAGTCTAGTCAGAGTTACCTTTTACTCAGTCTGAACTTTGAGGAAATTGAGAGTTACTCAGTGAGACCAAGGAAGAAAACTGACTTTCTATCTTCACGCTTCAGTGCTACATTGAAAGCAGAAGCAGGGCGAAGGGCATAGTGGGAAGGATTCAGAAGTGCCTTAAGGATCGGATTATCCTGCACATTGTCACCGGTCACTGGGGACCGAAGCGTCACTATAGCTCCAGGCATAGTGATAGAAAAGCCAGAGTCTTACTGAACCTTAGGTTGCAGAAAGCCGCCCTTAGAGTGCCAGTACGTAACCGAGTCAGGGGAACAAGACTTCTGAGTCCGGCGCGCGGCAAAAGAAAGTACTTAGTTCACCACATATAAGGCTCTATCACAAAACCGGCCGGGCAGTACAGCTAGTGGGAAAAGCTGAAAACTAGAGAGTTAACTTAGCTACAGGCAAGCTTGGACTCACTCATCATTTGGAAAGAGAAGGAGGCCTGTAACCTGCTCAACTGTTACCGCTACGTGCATTCATCCACCCCGAACAGCCTCCCTGGGACCTGCCTGAACAACTTGAAGTAAAAGGTATGGAAAGAAGCTTCTATGTGTGAGACTGAGTTATTTGATTGCATCCCTGCACAACCCCACCGTAACTATCGACCTGAGGGAAGAGTCCCACCTGTAGGGGACCCGACATCTAGCTGCCTCACCATCCCCTCAGAGATCTACAGCAGCGCTGGTCTTAGTGATCAGAGAACTACAGGTGGCGTCACGAACTGTATATATACCTATCCCCTGTAAATATTCCCCCCAACATACGCCTGACCGCCAGGGCCACAGACCGAGCCAGCGCTACCTGTGACAACCCCATAGACTTCCATGGGCTCGGCTCTGAGTACCCATTGCTCTGGTAAACCACAATTGTGGTGCGGGTCAAGACACTCACACTTCTTAAATATACACTATTAATTTGGAAATACAGTCAGTGGGAAGGAAGGAGGAGAGTGGGCACCGAGATGGAAAAGTTTTATCATTCCACAAGGGAGCTCTTTTGTATGAAGAAAACCTAGAACGCAAATCGAAAACTTCACAGTAAGAAGGAATAGAGCATGTAAATGATAATTCTGGAGATGGTTCTAGTTTGCAAAAAGTATGTGCACCCTTATTAATGATCACACTTAGCAGTTTCTAATTCTTATATATTAAATTATTACTTGTTACATTTAAAGGGGTAACTTGAAATAAAACTCAAAGAAGCATGTCCTGAAAGAGGGTGGAAGAAATCCTGTTTATGGTGGAGTAGAAGATTCGGCCAGGTAAAGTTACACAGAAGCCCATTATATGGCCACATGTTTATTAGGATGGAGGCTGCAGGGAAAATGAGAGACCAGAAATGCTTCCCTTGATGATATCACCATCTTCAAGACATTTGCTGGCTGTCAGTGAATGAAAATACTCATAAATCTACTTAGTGACTCCTGAGCTGAGAGCAGTGGATACAAATGTATCTAGTGTAAACAATAGAACTCCACATTGATACATTGTAGCTGCAGAGAGATTTGTGCTGTTTCTCTGCTTCTCAGCAGAGCAGGACAAGCCACGATACAGTCTCTGAATGAGAACCAAAGTGTTCTCAGTCACTGACAGCAAGCACATATCTTTAAAACGGCAAGGAATGGAAACATAAAGTAGCGGATTCATCATTGAATTCACACCTTTTTACAAGCCATTATTTCTTTTTTTTGTGTTCTTTTCCCATCTAATTCTTTATCGATTTTGCGGGGGTTTTTTTGTTTGCTTGTTTTTAGCTTTTTCTAAGCCCATTTCCAAATTTTTGGCTAATTGAAAGTCTTTATTTATACTCCTAGTGCCTCTTCTGCATCTTTTTAAAAGTTGCATTTTTTCGCCACTCGACCTCACCCTTGGAGCATTTTTTGCAGTTAGTTTTTTTTGGAGCAGAAGACGAAGGTGCGACATTTTAAAGGATCGTGTGACTTTTAATGCTTTTTTTTTTTACATACAAGCCAAGCAAAAGAGCCTGATCACTCCCCCCAAAATAAAAATAATCATTCAATATGTGAAAATTTTACCTAACATTGTGTGACATTTTGATGAATTTGACATAACATTTTTAAGGCAAAAAGAAAGAAAAGACAAAAAAAGGCAAATGATGGATTGGAGACCAAACAGGCGATTCATAAAGGCTGGGCTGGCATAGCGCAGTGTACACTGACCCGATTCACTAAGTGGCGCTTGCTGCTTAATGAATCAGGTGCGTTGGGTACTCAGAGTGCGCAGTCACCAGAAATCTATGCCGTCCAGAGAGTAGCATAAAGTATAATGAATTTGGTGCCTTCCACTCCCATATTGGTGCAGCTCCCTGGACTGCTGTATAGATGCCAAAATTTGCAATATTTTTGCGCAACTGCTGAGTTGTGCAAAAATTTTCTGACTTACTAAGATTTCTGGCGTCAGCACCTTGATGAATCGCACCCATTGTCTATTAGTTGTAAAAATTTCCATTATTCACTAATTAAAGGGACCCTGTCGTGTCACAAAATGCTATTAACCGGAGAGGATATAGGGTTAATCTGCAGGTTAATAACTTTACAATGCTGTCCGGCCGTTTTACTAAGAGCGCAGCTACTGGGAGGAAATGAATGTTATTACTCTGGGAGCCGCCGGCTTTCAGTCATAGAGGGGCGCACAGGCCAGTAACAGCCACCACTCAGTATACAGTGAGTGTCGACTATAAATACACCCTGTCACTTTGCTAAACAGATTGAGCTATCATTTAAAATACCGAGGCGTATATACAGCCGCCACTCATAATTCTGTCAGCCATGCCTTTATCACTGAAAGCCGGCGGATCCCCAGAAGAATAAGAGCGGACAGCCGTATTTCTCGTACAAGGATCTCATCGCAGTCCTCGGACAGGCCATCAACTCTCCTCACCTAAGCATGACAGTAAGTATTTCTATGCAGCTACCACGCTGTGGTCAGGAGAGCCGACAGCCAGTCCGAGGATTGCGATGCGATCCTTGTATGAGAAATACGGCCGGCTGACTGCACCCTAACGTTCGTTTTCTCCCAGTAGCCGCGCTTTCAATAAGGTGGTCAGACAGCGTTGTAACACTATTTACCTGCAGATTAACCCTAGTCCTGCAGCAATTTTGGACATTTGGGACAAGATTTATTTACGTTGAGTTTTCTCATTGAATTAAGCAGCTTAGACATAGCAACTCCTGCAGGGTCACATGTATCACACCGAGTGCCACGAAAAGTCGCTATTGCAGCCGTGTCCATCAACTTCCATTAGATATAGCTGCTACAGGGAAGGAGCTCAGAGACCCCTTGTTCCCTGCCCAAAATGTCCTAACATTGGATAAAAAGGAGAGACGAGATGACACTGCCCACACTAAATAGTAATAAATCCATCATGCCTGTCATCAGAGAATGCAAACCAGATTATATCCTCACCTTAACTGGATTATCACTGCCCGGCCATGGATTCAATTACCTTAATGTGGAAGAAGAGACCTGAGTATATAACCAGCTGCTGGAAACGTATTACACAGCGCCCGGTGCGGCACAGAGAGCAGAACCGCATGTTCCCGTACAAAATCCTAATATCGGCTTCCTACTGCCTAGAAATTATGAGATCCAGGTGGTCGTCCTTTATCATGGGCAAAGCCTTCTACAAGTTCAGTGCTGTGCCACCCAAGACTTTGATGTTTTGTCTATTAGTTTAGAGCTCCAGTCCATGGCACTCATGGGGTCCATAGAGCCCAAGCTTGTGCCATTCAGGACAGCAATAGAAAATGCATTTTCCTCCAGTAAATTCAGCAAGGATTTTCAGCAAAGTTGACTGAGTTCCCCATCTGAAACTATGGTGTCCACCAAGGGTTAAAGCAATTTTCACCCTTACTTGGCCTCAAAGCTTAAAAAAAAAACATAGAAGCCAATATATGCAAGAAAAAAAAATCCCCCAAAAACAAAGTAAGAAAAATGCTGACGATAGCCGAGAATGAATACCAAGACTTTCTCCAAAGCGTTTACTATTGATGGATAGTTCCAGAAATTAAGTGAATGTCAAACAGAATTAAAACAGAGGAGAAATACAGCAAACACTGGAGCGAGGAATGTGGGAAAAGAAACAAATGAGAAAAAAGAATAAAAAACAAACCGAAAAGAAAAAACATATAACAAATAGCTGTAGTGCAGTCATAGCACGCTAAGCTCTTCATACGGCTCTGATTATTTTCTGCAGCACCCGAAAAAGAACAATGGAGGCCAATAGCTAAGAGGGGTCACACAAAGATTGTCCTACGAGGGGCCACACAGAACTTTTCTGGTGCATAGGAACCCTAGAAACTTTGGTCTCCATGACACAGTCTTCCATTTTCATGATTTATAGTACTGATTATTACAGGACACCATAATGACAAAGTGGGAGACCGCCAGGGCCACATAATGGAACAGCTGATAAATATGGAAGGTTGTTCTAATAGCACCAAAAAATCCCTCCTGATCAATGAACAGGAAACAAGAAACTTCCCTAGGGGCAACTCACTTACTAATTGCTGCAAATTGTGTCATTTTTACATGTTAAATTTACCGTATTTTTCAGACTATAAGACGCACCGGACCATAAGACGCACCCCAAATTTTAGGGTGAAAATAGCAGAAAAAAATATTTTTTACAATATGGGGGTCCGTCTTATTCTCCGAATTTTAAGGTACCTGAGGGCCGGCGGTGGTACAGCAGGGTTGCGGCAGTTGTGTGGCAGAGGTGCGGTGATGCTGATACAGGGTCCCTTCCTCAGGTGAGGTGACGCCGCGGCCCGGTGTCCATGGCAAGCAGGAAAGCCGGGTTAACCACAAGTTACAAGTCAATCTGTGAACTCGGCTTCAGGATAATAGCCGCCGCGATCTCTATCTGCGCACGCGCGGCCTCCCGCGACCATTTTCCTGAAGCCCCAGGAAGCAGAGTACTCTATCTGCGCACGCGCGTCTCAGGAAGATGGCCGCCACCACCGAGAAACCCGGCTCTGCTCTCCTCTCTGTTCTCCATGGACACAGTGCCGCGGCGTCACCCACCTGAGGAAGGGACCCTGCTCAGGTGTACGCCACCCACCGAGCCTCTGCAACGTCGCACCTCTGCCACCGCCACACCACTGCCGCAACCCCCCGATAAGCCTGCGTTCGGACTATAAGATGCACCCACAATTCTCCTCACAATTTTTTTGGGGAAAAAGTGCGTCTTATAGTCCGAAAAATACGGTAAGTCATTTATATGTTATCACCGCTTAGAATATAAAGAAATAATTTAACTCCAAGAATAAGGCTTCTCTGTGCAGGGATACAAATGTGACTTGTTCAGAAGTCTATATAATACTGCTCCTGTGCACAAGAATATAACTACTATAATACTGCCCCTATGTACAAGAATATAACTACTATAATACTGTCCCTAAGTACAAGAATAAAACTACTATAATACTGCCCCATGTACAAGAATATAACTACTATAATACTGCTCCTATGTACAAGAATATACCTACTATAATACTGCCCCATGTACAAGAATATAACTACTATAATACTGCCCTATGTACAAGAATAAAACTACTATAATACTGCCCATATGTACAAGAATATAACTACTATAATACTACTCCTATGTACAAGAATATAACTACCATAATACTACTCCTATGTACAAGAATATAACTACTATAATACTGCTCCCTATGTACAGGAATATAACTACTATAATACTGCCCTATGTACAAGAATATAACTACTATAATACTGCTCCGTATGTACAAGAATATAACTACTATAATACTGCCCTATGTACAAGAATATAACTACTATAATACTGCTCCTATGTACAAGAATATAATACTATAATACTGCCCCATGTACAAGAATATAACTACTATAATACTGCCTCCTATGTACAAGAATATAACTACTATAATACTGCCCCTATGTACAAGAATATAACTACTATAATACTGCCTCCTATGTACAAGAATATAACTACTATAATACTGCCCCCTATGTACAAGAATAACTACTATAATACTGCCCCTATGTACAAGAATATAACTACTATAATACTGCTCCTATGTACAAGAATATAACTACTATAATACTGACCCTATGTACAAGAATATAACTACTATAATACTGCTCCCTATGTACAAGAATATAACTACTATAATACTGCTCCCTATGTACAAGAATATAACTACTATAATACTGCCCCTATGTACAAGAATATAACTACTATAATACTGCTCCTATGTACAAGAATATAATACTATAATACTGCTCCTATGTACAAGAATATAACTACTATAATACTGCTCCTATGTACAAGAATATAACTACTATAATACTGCCCTATGTACAAGAATATAACTACAATACTGCCCCTATGTACAAGAATATAACTACTATAATACTGCTCCTATGTACAAGAATATAACTACTATAATACTGCTCCTATGTACAAGAATATAACTACTATAATACTGCTCCTATGTACAAGAATATAACTACTATAATACTGCTCCTATGTACAAGAATATAACTACTATAATACTGCCCCTATGTACAAGAATATAACTACTATAATACTGCTCCTATGTACAAGAATATAACTTCTATAATACTGCTCCTATGTACAAGAATATAACTACTATAATACTGCCCCCTATGTACAAGAATATAACTATTATAATACTGCTCCTATGTACAAGAATATAACTTCTATAATACTGCTCCTATGTACAAGAATATAACTACTATAATACTGCCCCCTATGTACAAGAATATAACTACTATAATACTGCTCCTATGTACAAGAAATAACTTCTATAATACTGCCCCTATGTACAAGAATATAACTACTATAATACTGCCCTATGTACAAGAATATAACTACTATAATACTGCTCCTATGTACAAGAATATAACTACTATAATACTGCTCCTATGTACAAGAATATAACTACTATAATACTGCTCCTATGTACAAGAATATAACTACTATAATACTGCCCTATTACAAGAATATAACTACTATAATACTGCCCCTATGTACAAGAATATAACTACTATAATACTGCCCTATGTACAAGAATATAACTACTATAATACTGCCCTATGTACAAGAATATAACTACTATAATACTGCCCCCTATGTACAAGAATATAACTACTATAATACTGCCCCTATGTACAAGAATATAACTACTATAATACTGCCTCTATGTACAAGAATATCACTACTATAATACTGCTCTATGTACAAGAATATAACTACTATAATACTGCCTCTATGTCAAGAATATAACTACTATAATACTGCTCCTCTATACAGGCCACTCACTGATTCCAGATTGTAGACACCTGTGATGCTAATTAGTGGACACACCACGAGTTAACATGTCCCTTTTGTCACATTATTTTCAGGGGTACCATCATTTCTGTCCAGGCCTATTTCATGAGTTTTATTTTTTTTATTTCTGTGGAAGCATGGCTGAAAAGCAACGTCTGACTTTCATTTGTTCATTGTCATAGATTTTTGATTTATTATTACTTTTGTCAGCTACAGACCAGCAGTCGGCCGCAGTGTGTTGTTGTTCCTGCCCCAATCGGCAGCAATATGGCTCGCTGGGTGAGTTAGGTTTTTATCCCAGCCCACAGACAAATTTAGTAAATTTGAAGAGGTTCTCCACTACTTTAACACTGATGACGCATCCTCACAATAGGTCATCAATGTCTGATCGGTGTTGGTGCGACACCCACTCCGGCCGATACTGCACAGAACAGCGCCGTCTAGTGTATAGTGGCCACGGCCGCGTACTGCACATTTGCCACCTATTCAAATCAATAAGGACAGATGTGCAGTACCCGGTTGCGGCCACTATACAGTGGACGGTGCTGTTCTGTGCAGTTCTGCCTGTTGCCGACACCGAAAACAGCTGTCTCCGTCCTCTGGTCCAGAACTGGCTGGTGGCTGACTTTTGCATTGTCACATCGTGCACAGCATTCACTATGAAGATTCTCCGGTGCCGATGGTGAGACCGAGCGGTCATGTGATATGCATTCTTCCGGCCACATTCGGACTAGAAGCGCGCAGTCACGCCAAGTTTACTTGCATTGAGCATTGTCTAGCCAGAATGTGTAAATCACTTGTGGTCACATGACCGCTCGGTCTCACCGCCGGCACCAAAGAATACCCACAGTGCATTTATAACGGCTCGGTGCGCAGTCTACAAAGACTAATTAACAACTGCCAATTCCTAAAGGACTACCAGCTGAAGGTCAACTAGTCCTGCCTGACAGTCCATGTAAACTGAACACACGTTAAAGGGGTTGTCCAGTTAGGAAGTATTGATGACCCCCTCTACAGGAAAAGTCATCAATATGAGATTCATGAAGGTCCGACGCTCAGCGCCCCCAGCGATTAGATGTTTTTTGTTACGGTACCCGCTGGAGATCTGAATGTGTCTTGGCTGCTGCCGGGTGCTGAATCAGAAGCCTTTCTGCAGTGGTAAGTGGCTCCATTAACCTACGTCAGCTGCCATAAAAAATAACAGGACTGTAAGGGTGGTGGACAATGGCTGTAGCGTTCCTACCCCTGAAGACACCAATCGCGTTGTATTGTATAATGTTTATAGTGTTGTGCGTCTTTTGTAAATATCGTGTTGTAATGTCTTGTGATGTGGTCATGTATAGTGTTCTAAGCAATGCTAGCAGTGCTCAGTGTAGGATGAGCATGGTGTATAAGACAGGGCTTGGAGAGTATAGAGAGCAGTGCTGCTGTTGGGGTGACCCACAAATGGAAAGAAGACTGAAGGACAGGAATAAGCGAGATCCTGAAGTGACCTACAAGACGGAGTGGCTGTCACGCTATGACGGTCTTCAGTAAGGAAGGGGGGTCACAGACTGTCCCTGGAACTGGGACCCTAACGATCCGTGTCCCGGGGGTACTCTTGAAGGTAGAGAGGCCTGAGTCTCTGACCTTACTATGCTCCTGTAAAACCCTGATCTGTCCCCTCCCAGACCCCATGAGGCATGGGACAAAAAAGTAAGGTAAACAAGACACAAAGACAAAACAAGGCTAACAGAACGCAACAGACATACAAACACTCACCAAAGGTAAAGAGGTATATAGGGAAGGATAGGAATGTATCAACCAAATGAAAATAAGACAATGAGGAAAGCATATACCCAAAAACAGCACGCACCAATCTCCAGGAGCAACAATGATTTCCAATTCAGCACAGTGTCTCTAAAGAGCTAGGAAGAAAAGCTTTCACTGGCAAGTAAGAGAAGGTCTGGCCAGGTTTTATAGGGAGAGGTAATGAGCAGATCAGAAGCAGCTGAAATGAAGCTGCAAGTTTCTGACCAGCGTAGAAAGTGTTATTAGCCTCTTCAACACCAAAGGAAACCAAATCCATTTAGTATGGGACACAAACACACAGGCTAAATGGAAGATCTGCGATTCACAACATGTAGTGATCTCCCAGGAGGATGTGACACACTCGTGACAATGTCTTCACAAAGGGGTCCTTGGATAGGATAAGGTGTCAAGAGAATCTCTGAGCTTGCTAAATAAAGGTAACAGACCTCAACAGGACTGAGTTTTTGTGAGACTGGTGGGGGTCCTGATCGGTAGATCAAGGGCATCAGGAGTGGAAGAAAAAGGACGCGGAACCACAACATGAATACAAGCACCCAGCCAGGACCCACTCTTACATGTAGAGTGCCGGGCATAAAAGGAGGAGACGGGTGCCTCACCCTCACGGCTGCCGCCCCGTGCCGCACCACCCCACTGATCTCACACTGATGACTTATCCTGGGGAATGGTGATTAGTATCGCCTGACTGGTCGTCCTTTTCATTCATTCTTTCTGTAGTTATAACATTAGGGCTCGCTCACACGATCGATGATTGCCAGAGAACTGGATCCAACACATTCTCATCTGCTTCTCCCAATAGAAAATAAAGAGAAGTGGATGAGAAGTAGTGAGAATGTGTTTGGCAAATCACACACTTATGGTCACGTGACAACGGCCCGAACCGCCCGGTGAAGCCGAATCCGGACGTTACCGTCTGATAGCGGTCAGCAAGCTGCACTGATCACTAACAATGTTCACTGGGTGGAAAACCCCTTTAACAGTGCGGGAGGCTGGGCCGAGCGTATACATTATAATTATTATACTTTGCACTGACCGCAGTCTTCCTGCAGCTCGGGGCACACGTACAAGTCATGGAACCCAACAACACAAGTCCTAATTCTGGTTACTTCATCCAAAACCAAACTTGTCAGCGGGGTCAGGGCGCAGTCAGAATGGCGTATCTTCCAACTTTTAAAGACAAGGAGTGATGTATATCGTCATTTTCACTTATTGCACTCACCCACAAACTGTACAGAAAAGGTTATATAGAAAAGATACTCCCGTATGAAGCACAGCGATTTGCACTGGGCACAGTCATGGGGGCAGATCAGGGTCTTCCCCAAACTGTTCCCACAAAGCTGAAGCTACAATTGTCCACAGTGTCTTGTGGTGAAGCATCAAGCTTTCCCATCACTGGAACAGAGGGTCCGATGCCGCACCCTGATAACAGCCCATAGCATTATCCTCCTCCACCATCTGTACAGGGGGCACAATGCAGTCAGGGGGTAATGTCCTCCTAGAACCACCAAACCCAGACTCCTCCATCAGACAGAGAAGTGCGATCCGTCACTGCACAGAACACGTCTCCTCCAGACAGGGCTGCCACTAGGAATTTCGGGGCCCCATACTGGCAAAATTTATGGGGCCCCCCTTGAGACTCCGCCCAGGCTCCACCCCCCAGTTCCGCATCCACCCTAGCTCCTCCTCCACCACGCAAACCTTCCAAAATCCCTCCGCCCTTTCATGGAAAAACTTCACTTCTGCACCATGCCCTCACCAATGACACATTCAGGCTATGTGCACACTTTCAGGATTATTTGCGTTTTTTTCGCGGGAAAAAAAACGCGTCAAAAACGCATGAATTAAGCATCCTATCATTTAGAATGAAGTCCGCAATTTTTGTGCACATGGTGCGTTTTTTTCCGCGAAAAAAACGCATCTCGGAAAAAGAGCCAACATGTTCATTAATTTTGCGGAATTCTAGCCTTTTTCCCGCTATATTATTGACCTAGAAAGTTTACCGCGGAAAAAGTCAGTTTTTGCTCAGGAAAATTCTGCAAACATTCCTGAACGTGTGCACTTAGCCTAACACCAATCACTCGATGAATATGCAGCATTTTGCTTGTTTAGTATAATACACCCCATAGTCCTCCATATATTATTATGTGCACCACAGTCCTCCATATTGTAAAGTGCACACCACATAGTCCTCCATATAATATAATGTATCCATAGTCCTCCATATAGTATAATACACTCCTAATAGCCCTCAATATATTAAAATACACTCAGTCATCCATATAGTATAATACACTCCTCATAGTGCTCCATATAGTATAATGCACCGCCATAGTCATCCATGTAGTACAATTCACTTCCCATAGTATAATGCACCCCATAGTTCTTCATATGGTATAATGTATTCCCCATAGTCCTCAATACAGTATAATGCAGCCCACGTATAGTATAATGCAGTCACCCTATAGAGCATAATGCAGCCACCCCACAGAGCATAATGCAGCCACCCCACAGAGCATAATGCAACCACCCCAGAGTATAATGCAACCACCCCAGAGTATAATGCAACCACCCCACAGAGTATAATGCAACCACCCCACAGAGTATAATGCAACCACCCCACAGAGTATAATGCAACCACCCCACAGAGTATAATGCAACCACCCCACAGAGTATAATCTAAACCCCCATAGAATATAATTGAGCCCCTTATATAGTATAATGTAGCCCCTCCATAAAATACAATGTAGCCCTACTCATATAGTATAATGCAGCCCCCATAGAATATAATGTAGCCCCTCTATAAAGTATAATGAAGCCCCATACAATATAATCTAGCCCCTCATAGAATACAATGTAGCCACCTCATAGAGTATGATGCAATCACCCCTCATAGAATATAATAAATATAATACAGCCCCCCATAGAATATAATGTATCCCCGAATAGAATATCATACAGCCTGCCTCCCCAAAGGAATATAACGTAGCCCCCATAGTATATAACACAGCCACAAAGTATATAACACAGCCACATATATTATATAACAGCCACCCTATAAAATATAATATATCCCCCCATAGTATATAACACAGCCCACATAGTGTACAGCGTGGCCCACATAGTATACAGCAGGGCCCACATAGTGTACAGCAGGGCCCACATAGTGTACAGCAGGGCCCACATAGTGTACAGCAGGGCCCACATAGTGTACAGCAGGGCCCACATAGTGTACAGCAGGGCCCACATAGTATATAGCAGGGCCCACATTGTATATAGCAGGGCCCACATTGTATACAGCAGGGCCCACATAGTATATAGCAGGGCCCACATAGTATACAGCAGGGCCCACATAGTATATAGCAGGGCCCCCATTGTATATAGCAGGGTCCCCATAGTGTATAGCAGGGCCCACATTTTACAGCAGGGCCCACATTGTATATAGCAGGGCCCACATAGTATATAGCAAGGCCCCCATTTTACAGCAGGGCCCCTATAGTAGACAGCAGGGCCCCCATAGTATACAGCAGGGCCCCCATTGTATATTGCAGGGCCCACATTGGATATAGCAGGGCCCCCATAGTATACAGCAGGGCCCCCAATTTTACAGCAGGGCCCACATTGTATACAGCAGGGCCCACATAGTATATAGCAGGGCACATATAGTATATAGCAGGGCCCACATTGTATACAGCAGGGCCCACATAGTATATAGCAGGGCCCACAGTATATAGCAGGGCCCAAATTGTATATAGCAGGGCCCCCATAGTATACAGCAGTGCCCACATAGTATATAGCAGGGCCAACATAGTATATAGCAGGGCCTACATAGTATATAGCAGGGCCCACATTGTATATAGCAGGGCCCCCATAGTATACAGCAGGGCCCACATAGTATATAGCAGGGCCCACATTGTATATAGCAGGGCCCACATTGTATACAGCAGGGCCCACATAGTATATAGCAGGGCCCACATAGTATACAGCAGGGCCCACATAGTATATAGCAGGGCCCCCATTGTATATAGCAGGGCCCCCATAGTGTATAGCAGGGCCCACATTTTACAGCAGGGCCCCCATAGTATATAGCAGGGCCCACATTGTATATAGCAGGACCCACATAGTATATAGCAGGGCCCCCATTTTACAGCAGGGCCCACATTGTATATAGCAGGCCCCACAAAGTATATAGCAAGGCCCCCCATTTTACAGCAGGGCCCTATAGTAGACAGCAGGGCCCCCATAGCATACAGCAGGGCCCCCATTGTATATTGCAGGGCCCACATTGGATATAGCAGGGCCCCCATAGTATACAGCAGGGCCCACATTTTACAGCCCTCATCTCCCCTCCCCCCCAGGAATTGCCCCACAGCAGGACAGATTTATAAAAAAAAAAAACACTCCTCACCTCATCCTCGTGCCAGCGCTGCTCCCAGCTCCTGTCTCCTGCTCTGCCCGGCACACAGTGAGCGCGCTGTGTCAGAGGCAGAGCGGGGAATGATGGGAGAGGGAGCGTCAGCTGACGCTCTCTCCTCCATCATCGCTTTGAACTGTACTGGCAGACGCCGGTATAGTTCAATGCAGCGGCGGGGGGAGTCGGCGCTGGGGGCAGCGGGCCCCCCTGCCACACAGGGGCCCCCATAGCGGCTGTGTGATGTGCCGCTAGCTGGGGGCCCCTTGAGGTGCAGGGGAGCCTCAAAATGTTGGGGGCCCCCGGGCCCGAGCGCAGACCTGCATGCTCGGGCGGCGGGCCCCCCCTAATGACCGGGCCCCATACAGCAGTAAGGGTTCTCATGCCCTGATGGCGGCCCTGCCTCCAGAGTCCAGTGACGGCAGCTTTACACCACTCCATCCGACACGCAGCATTGTGCTTGGGGGTGTACGGCTGAGTGCAGCTGCTCGGCCATGAAGCTCCCGGTGGAGGCGCAGAGTTTGTACTGATACCAGAGGAGGTCTGGACTCTGCAGTTATGGGTCAGCCGAGCGATGGTGACTTTTCAGCCGTCTGCTCCTCAGCACTCGCCCCCCCGCTCTGTAATGTTACAGGGTCTCCACTTCATGGCTGAGTTGCTGCGGTTCCTTCCATTTCTCAATAATATCACTCACAGGTGATGGGGGGAAGATACAGGAGGAAGAAATATCATGGACGGACTTGTTACCCTCGTGGCTCCTATTACAGGACCGCGCTGTTATCAGGGAGCTCCGCACCACAGGCCGCTCTGTCACATGGTAGAAAAATCAGGCAACAGATGGCATGACGAGGGGCCGGGGGTAATTCACCCAGGGGGTGAGGGGCCTGATGTTATACACTGTATATATAAGTAAAAAAAGACCACATTTTTTCCATTATCTGACATCTGGAATGTTGACATTTTTGCTGTATGTATATGAAGTATATTGCTTTCCTTGAGGATAGATAGATAATTAATAGATAGATAATAGATAACTGATATGTAATAGATAATAGATAGATAGATAATAGATAGGTAATAGATAGATAGATAGATAGATAATAGATAGATAGATAGATGATAGATAATAGATACATAATAGATAGATAATAGATAGATAGATAATAGTTAATAGATAACAGATATTTTATAAATAATAGATAATAGATAGATAATAGATATATAACAGATTGATAGATAATACATATTATATAGATAGATAATAGATAATTTATGAATAGATAGATAACTGACAGATAATAGATAGATGATAGATAGATAGATAGATAGATAATAGATAGTTAATAGATAACAGATATTTTATAAATAATAGATAACAGATATACAGATAATAGGTAGATAGATAATAGGTAGATAGATATGAACTCTATGGGTAGCTCATTATTCAGCGATGTCGATAATTACTGGATATAAGGGCT
Organism: Oophaga sylvatica; assembly: GCA_033576555.1. Classification (NCBI taxonomy): domain Eukaryota; kingdom Metazoa; phylum Chordata; class Amphibia; order Anura; family Dendrobatidae; genus Oophaga; species Oophaga sylvatica. The sequence goes on from JARQOD010000006.1 coordinate 4,085,330, forward strand.
CTTTCACACATCAGTTTCTCACGGACAGTTATATCGGAGATTTTGGAGAAACCTTTTTCAAATCCAAGAAAAACTGATAAAAATTGGACCAAACTCTGCTGACAATCACTGATGTAACTGGGAGACTCCGAGCCGCCGGCGGTCCTACATAGGGGCATCGCCGTACATGGCCCCTTCCTTACTGCTCCTTTGAGCCATAAGAAGACACTGTAGGTCCCTGGCACTAACTGCAGCCGGCGGCCTGATCCCAGCAGCAGTGCCATCCGCACAGCGTCACCGGGCTGGAGCGCCACATCCGCGTCCGCTTTATTCCATGAGGCTCCAGCCTCAGCCGCACAGCACGGGCCCCTTCCCCCAGACAGGCTGTGAGCCCCCCTGAAGGGCCCAGTGTAAGAAACATTACTGATTGCTCTAATCAAAGCCTCATTATAGGGGGAACATCCTCCTGTCCGTCCTGCGGGCACCTGGTGCAGCTGTGCCAGCCCAGATCCTGCTGTCAGCACCGCCACTCCGGGGGTGGCACACACAAGTCTGCTGATTACCGCTGCTTACAATCAAGTGACTCCATTATTGCAGATGTAGCAGAGCTGGGTTTGTCATTTAACTATTTAAGTCTTTGTTGATTGTGCACTGTGATGTTTTTACTGCAGGCGTATGCAAATCTTATCTGATCATCCTGTAGAATGTAAGCCTGAAAGGGCAGGTTCCTCTCCCCTCTGTACCAGTCTGTCATTGTTAGTTTACTGTAAGTGATATCTGTAATTTGCATGTAACCCCTTGTCATGTACAGCACCATGGAATCAATGGTGCTACAGAAATAAATAATAATAATAATCATCACCATACACTGTGCCAGGTGAGTCTGACTCTATAGATGCGGCACAGCAGAGTTTACCATTCGTTGCCATCCTAGAGTCTTCTCTGCACCCTGTACAAGCTCTACTCTGCTACATCTGGCCTGAACTGTCCGTGCATCATCAGGAGAACAACTAATCTAATACTTTTACCAGCAGTCCTACACAAAACTGCAGATAACATGTTGTACTTTGTGAAATCTCCTTGAGTTTTGCAAAATGATAAGTTCAGTTCTACCACGTGTAACTTAAACAAGAAAAAAAAGAGTATTCCTAACTGGGACCTCTATGTCTGATAGACGAGGGTACCACCTCCAGGTCCTGCACTTATAAGGGGGGTGGCGGTGCTCAACTGTCATAAGGGTTAATGGAGGGAGAACACACATGTGCCACCACTTCTTCTGTGGCAACCAGTGGTCCCATCCTTAGGATCACAGGATCGGAGGGGTCCCATTCTCTACAGAGGTAATGGGCCATAAATGTCCACGGTGGGACAAGGGCAATTCCCCTTTTAGGTCTTGTTATAGGAGGACACCGATGCCAAGAGGCATAAGACCCACGGCAGTGCCCCTAATGCCAGGTATTCTGTAAATCACTGATCTATCAGCAGTGACCCCACAATAATGATGATGAAGTCAGAACAGAATGTAATATATACAAAGTTACAATGATAATAATGATATTTATGTTCATGTGGAAACATTGTATCGCCACAACGTGGAGACTTTGCTACTTACTTGTCGTGTTGTACTTTATCCCATTGAAGAAATCCGGGCAGGGTCTCTCCACTAACTCCCCCGCCACGCTCCTCGGCCAACAGGTGCCAATCTGATCAATGGTGGCGCTGCAGTGAGGACCTGAAGATTACAATAAAAGGACAACATTTACAAAAAAATGAAAAAAGCAAAAACATCTTCAGGAAATGCCGAGATGTCAGTGAGAGATCTCCCCAAACCCCTGCAGCTTTCCCTCCTACCATCAAACAGGAAAGTGTGGTTGCTGGTGACAAAGCTGTCCTGAAAAGCGTCCAATAAGCTGCAGTTGGCATCGAATTCGTCTATGATAATATCGAATATGGTGCTATCCATTGTGGGGGGCTCGGTGCCAGCTGCTGAGGTTGGGATGTGGAGGATACAGTTGTGAGAATGGAAGCTGGGAACTCTCATGTGCTCCCGGTATAAGACTGGGCAGAGCAGCCAATCACAGGGGAGGGGACGCTGCGATCCTGGTAGACCACTCTGGTGAGCTCTGCTACGTCTGTGTGAGTGGGGGGGCTCCGCACAGATCGCACACAGGGAGGACGCACACTGCATAGGGTTACTGCCTGCGAGCGCGGAGTCAGGGAATCCTACACACTGGATAGAAAGGTGGATGAGATGTAGATGGATATTATGTATCCACTCACTGACTCGGAACAAATTGTTTGCATGTTGCAATTAAGATGTGATCATTGACATCACCCGCATTCACTGATCTGTGGACACTTACACTTCTGCATGTGGCCGACATTACTCCACTTGATGCCCCTTTCTCTTTTTCTTTCTCTCCATCCTCATTTTCTCCATCTTTTATACGTCGGCTCCACTGCTTCTTCTCCCGATTTCCCCTCCCTTTTCTACAGTCTGTCTCTCCTTTTCTCCCCTTTCCAATATGTTCCTCTCATTCATACCGTTCTTCGTCTCCGCTTTCAGTCGCTTTTCCCTTTCCATTCCTTAAAGGGAATCTGTCAGCAGGTTTTTGCTATGTAATCTGAAGACAGCAGGAGATAGAGGCTGAAACACAGAGTTCTGGGATGTGTCGCCTGTGAACGTGTGTGCTGTTATTTATTAACTGTGAAGGATTTATCTCTGAGAGATTAACATTGCCGGACTAGTCCAGGGACCACCTCGTGTGATAAGCAGCTCACTGTCTGTAGACTACATGGCGATCCTGGTTCATTCTAAGTCTAAACGCTCCGATTGTGTCAGAGCTTCTGCACCCAGTAATCTACTGTAAGTGATACATCGTTGGATTCAGCTCCCGTTTGCCTACATGAGGCTGCTCTCAAATGGAAGTTTCCCTTTAACTTTTCCTTCTCCCTCTCTTTTATTCTATGCATCTATCCAGTGTCAGACTGGGGTGCCAAGGGCCCACCAGTAAGTAACTCCAGGGTCTCACTTTTCAGCTACATGAAAATGCAACATTATCCTCAATCACAAATTTATTATCACAAGGGTGTCACATCCTCCTGGAAGACCTGGAGTTAGACAGTCACATCAGGTAATGAATCGCAGGTCTTCTTTAGAGATGTTGTGGTTTGTGTCCCATATTAAATTGATTTAGTTTTCTCTGGTGCTGAAGAGGTTAACAACCCTGTCTATGCTGGTCAGAAACAAGCAGCTCCATTTCAGCTGCTTCTAAAATAGTCATTACCTCTTCCTATAAAAGCTGGTCAAACTTTCTTGTCCCTGCCAGTGAAAGATTTGTCTTCCTGTGTTGTGTGCTAAAGCTAAGTGGTTGGAGTGGAGTTGTAGTGTTCTGTGTTTGCTGTAGTACGTGTTTGTTTATCTCCTGGTCCATTTCCCCATTTAGTTTATTTCTCCCTGTCCCTATCCTCCTCCCTATTGTTGGTTGGTGCTTTTGTATGATAGCAGTTTTCTGTTATCCCTGTTTTGATTTGTGTCTTGTTTATCTTACATTTCTGTCCAATGCCTCATGGGGTGGAGGAGAGGACAGATCAGGGTTTAACAGGAGCATAGTAAGATCGGAGATAGTTAAGGTCCCAGCTCCAGGGATAGTTTGAGGCCTACTTTCCTTACCATAAACCGTTTGTTGTGAATGTTTTAGAAATGAATTCTGAGCAGAAGCTCCCTCTGGTGGTTAAAAACAGTACTGAACCATTCAATGAGGATTGGCAATCAGGAATTACAGACTGGCTGGATATAAGGGAGGTTCCCTCCCATCATGGTTGCCGGTGATCAATTGTTCTTGTCTCAACTTTGTTTCCTGGTTCACTTGGAAGCTTGCTGAGTCTTGCCTCTTCTCCTGCTCTCAGATAAGATATTTTCTGTTTTTTGTTTTTGTGCTTACCATTTGCATATTTCTCTGCATTTCTGTGGAGGTCAGCCGGGTCCCCTTCCCCGGGGGGCTTGGGCTCCTCTCAGTTCCTCTGGAGCCACTGTTATTTGTTCATTTGCCTTTTCCAGTTTTTTCAGTGGCTGCGGCTTAGTTTTGTTACACCAGAGAACTAATTTAGGTGGTGGAGGTCGTGTGATCTCAGGTGTTTTTGCAATTAGTAGCGTTGGCTTTTTTTAGGGTTTTTTTGGATTGCAGTAAGTATCCTTCCTATCCTTTTTCTGTCTAGGCAGATTGGGCCCCAGCGTTTGCTCATACTATTTTCTGTCTGTGTCTGTATTTCCTCTTGTCTAATCGCCGTTACATGTTTGGGGGCTTCCTATGTTCTTTGGGGATCTGCTCCGGGGCAGATAGCTTTCCTCTTTCTATCTTTAGGTGTAGTTAACCTTTCAGGCTGTGACGAGGCGTCTAGGACCAACGTAGGAACGCTCCACGGCTGCCTCTAGTTGTGGTGGTTAGTCAGGGTACTGCAATCCAGTAGATTCCAACCTCTCTGGTATATTGCCAGTTTTGCCTGCTCTCCTCAGCTACCAAAACATAACACAGTTACAGCGTGAAATTTATATAACAATGAACTGAGTAGATTGGTAAATGAATACGATGCCGCCTTTGTCTGTACATAGTGATCCAAGTATAATGTGCCAAGTACTGCTCATATAAGAGGTGGTGGCCCACTCTTGCACTGTGGCCCACCATAGGATTCTCCTGTTCTCCTATGTGCCAGTCCAAGCCTGAATCTATTAATTAATTCTATCTATTACACTGTTCTACAGCCAAATTAGTTCAGAGACAAAAACAGTTGAACTCAACTGTCACGATTCATTTTTGGAGTCATGACAGCTTTAGTTCTGCTTTAATTTAAACGTGGTTTTTACTTTTGGGCCAGCAAGAGTTAAGGTCAGTTTCCTTTCAGCTGCTCTGTTGCTGGTCAGCTGATGTGGGTGATGACCACTTCCACTATACTTTATATAGTCACATGACGCATCAGTTGACTGTCAGTAATAGAGTTTGTGCCACGGGGCAGTAGTGGGAAAACAGGGGACGAGGAACCTGGGCCCCTGAACTGCCCCTCAGGCTAAGGGGGTGCCCTGTCTTTCCTTAACTTAGGGGTACCCTTGAAGGTAGGGAGGCCCAAGTCACCGACCTGTCCCTATCTCCTGTTTAGCCCTGAGCTAAAACCGCAACCCCCTCCCCAGGAGGTGAGACAGGGAATAAAGTGAACTGCACCAAAATAACAAAAGGAAAGAAAAGAATGAAACCACAGGGAATGGAGAACAAAAATGTAACACTTAGCTTTCTGTGCTGCAAAGCACCGCACAGCAGAGTAAGGTACCAGATCACAGGATTCAGCTGCAGCACCAGAAAGCTCCTGACTCCAGCTTGGTTGGTCTCCAAAGAGGAAGTGTATCACCAACAGTTAGCTGATGCATCAGGTGACACTATAAAGGATGGTGGGAGTGATCACCACCTATATCAGCTGACCCAGCAGCACTGCAGTAATACAATTACACCAGCAGGCCACCGGTGGGAAAAACAGACAATAACCCCCGATGGCCTGAAAGAAAAAAGTTTTAATATAAAAAGCCAGATCTGCCACAGATCCACAAAGGGATCGTGAAAGTTTGTCTATGGAGACCAGCCTAGGAGTTTTGCAACACTCTGGTGCCAGCGGTGTGTCTGCTGCTTCGGTGGAGCTCTGTTTCGTGATTCCATGTCTTAGCCTGGTGCTAAGTTTATTTTTTCCTTTCCCTGTCTGTCTCGTGTTGGCGAGGCTAGCGTCCTTGCCGGCCAGTGCACTAGCCAGGGTATTGTGAGGTGACTGCTAGGGACTAGGCAAGTGACGGCCTCACCTACTTTTATAAATGCTCTGTGTGTAAGGTATACAGTTTTAGGATTTCTTAGCTTAGTTTCTTAGCATATTGACATATTTCTATATGTTTTTCAGATATGCCTCTTTCTTGCATTAAAAAAGAGGACAGTTTTTGCTACATATATGGAGAAGTCACTTTACGTCACAAAGGCGAAACATGACTATCATGATAATGATGACAATAGGAGATTAGGACAAGAGTTGGGCTCCACACATGCTGCAATAGATGTGCATCATATCCTACCCAGTGGTTGCTTGGAGGCAATCTATGCATTTTGTAGCCCCCATGATCTGGAGAGAGCAAACCGATCACATCACCAATTACAAATTCTGAATGGTGCCCCCCATTAGGAAAGGAGTTTGAAGGAAGTAGAAGTGGACTTTATCTGCATGTATTTCTATGCAGCCGCATACTCCGGTCTGAGTGACGGCGGCAGTGCCGGGTATTGATGCGAGAGACTCGCGTGAGCTTCTTGCATCACACTTGCAAGTGTGACCCCGGCCTACGGCTGCTTTCTATGTGAGTGCGATAATTGTGCAAGAGAATATAACTACAATAAAGAAACTGGCCTCTCCGACATTCACTTCAGCCAGGAAAGAGTAAAAATGTCTGGCATCCAACACTTGTTGACCCACATAAGATTTTGTAACCACCATTGCTTATCAAGATGGGACTAAGGCAAAGGATACAAATGCAAAAGCATCAAGTATCTCATTGATACATTTCCAAGGTTGAGTGAAGCAAAAATAAAAGAAGGCGTCTTCATTGGACCTCAGATTTGTAAGTTTCTTCAAGATGAGAAGTTTCTCCGTTTGTTGAAGGGCAAAGAAAAGGCTGCATTGTTGCATTCGCATTAGTGGTGATTAATTTTTTGGGAAACTCAAGAGCAGATAACTATGAAAAGTTGGTGGAAAATCTCAAAACATTTAAGGATCTTGGCTGTAACAAGTCTCTAAAGATTCATTTCTTACATTCGCATCTAGACTTTTTTACACCAAACTGCAGAGCGCGGTGAGAGATTTCACCAAGATATTGCGGCTATGGAGGAAAATGAAATAGATCAATGATTGCAGATTACTGTGAAAAGTTGTAAGAGATGATACAATGCAGGAGTACAAGAGACAAGCAAAAAAGAAGCATCGCTGAATGAAGAGCAGATGTAGAGCAATTTCTGTATCTGATTATAATTTGCAGTAGTCTTTAGACACGTTTACTTATCTGAATTGTTACTAAGTTTCCTCTAAGTAAATATCAGAAAATTGGCATAACAAAGTACACTGCACCTTTATATTCGCAAAAAAATAATAATGTTTCAAAGTACTGAAACTTTTATGCATTAATTATATGTAAGAAAACCCACACTCCAGAGATATTAGGTCTCTGCACTTGAAGGAACACAAAGTAGGAAGTATTTTAACGAATAGTACAACATTTATTTATCATAACAGTATAAAAGAGATTTAAAAGACAAGCGTGACAGGTATTCCTATAAACAGTGAGTCATACCAAGGTATAATATTAATAGGTCAACAATTGTATATATATGAAATTGCAGTAAATTGTAATTTAGCATTTCTATAAAATGTTCTTTTTTTGGTCAATTTTCTTCCTGATATCTTTCCTGATTTCTTTATACTTTTCCATGATGCTGCATAAAGAAGCAGTGTGTTTCAGGTGTGCATTAAAATGCATCCACAGGTGTCTCTAACTAACTCAGAAGTTGCAAAAAAACCTATCAGAAGCTTCCAAAGACATCATCATATGGGCAGTCTGGAATTGTTTAAAGGCATGGTAATCTCAGTGTATGGAAACTTCTGACTTTGCAGTAAGTAATTAAAATGCCGTAAAGCATTCTCTCTCTCTCTCATTATTCTGGCATTTGGCAAATATTAATAATTATGGTAATCCTAATTAACCTAAAACGGGAAAGGTGTATTTTAATTTCATGTCAGATATTAAGAAAAACACGCAGGTGTGTCTTTTTAAATAATGTATGTCCTAGAAGTATCGCGTCTCCTTGCAGAGATTGACATTAAGCATGCTGAGATGAGGAGACTTAAAGCCGCAATGCTCCTCTGGGAAATATGCAAATTGTCTCTCCAGAGAGGAAGAGGACTAGAACTCTAGTGCCCCCTATTGGAAGTAGCAATCCTAAAAGTCAATGTCGACCCTCCTCATCTTGGCATGCTTAGCATGTGAATCTCCGCAAGGAGAAACGATACTTCTTGGATATCGGTCAGATGCCTCTCACACAGCCAAACCAGATCTCACACTTTACACTGATGAGGGGCAGTACCCCAAAACACAGTGTCTGCAAATTGAGATTCTGCTTTGGCTTTTATCCTAAGTCATCTGACAAGGCTCGTTAAAGGGTTGACACTGACTTTTAGGATCGCTACTTCCAATAGGTGGCACTAGAGTTCTAATCCTCTTCCTTTCTGAAGAGACAATTTGTATATAATGTACGGAAACTTCTGGTTTCAAATGCATCTATCTATCTATCTATCTATCTATCTATCTATCTATAAACGGCATATACATGTAATAGCAACCTAACGGGCAGATGCTGGCATTACCTGCAGCTCTCACTAGAGTAAGTTACCACAGATTTATACAGCTTCCATTGAGAGCAGTACAAGATATATAAATCTGTATTTAGTGAGCTCCCCCTAGTGATGGCTGTATAAATCTGTATGTAGTGAGCTCCCCCTAGTGATGGCTGTATAAATCTGTATGTAGTGAGCTCCACCTAGTGGTGGCTGTATAAATCTGTATGTAGTGAGCTCCCTCTAGTGGTGGCTGTATAAATCTGTATGTAGTGAGCTCCCTCTAGTGGTGATTGTATAAATCTATATGTAGTGATCTCCCCCTAGTGGTGACTGTATAAATCTGTATATAGTGAGCTCCCCTTAGTGGTGGCTGTATAAATCTGTCTGTAGTGAGCTCCATCTAGTGGTGGCTGTATACTTCTGTATGCAGTCAGTTCTCTCTAATGGAGGCTGTATAAATCTGTATGTAGTGAGTGCTCTCTAGTTGAGGCTATATAAATCTGTTTGTAGTGAGCTCCCCCTAGTGGTGACCGTCATGGGCGTACCCAGGATCAAAACTAGGGGGGGGCAAGCCAATGTCGCATCTTATACAGGTTACATCATATACACTGTACATTATCCTGCATATTAGGTATGGAGCATTAGAACTGTTGTATATTGTATAATACAGCAGTGTATGCGACACTACTCTGTATATACCATATATTATACATGGCAGTCACGCTCATGTCAGGAGCGGTACCAGCAAGTCCGAGGATTGCAGTGCGATCCTCGCATGAGTTATACGGCCGTCTGTCTATGCCCTTGTTATAATAATACTGAAATATTAATCTATTATTAAAGTATTAAGGAGCTCACAAGTAAAAAAAAGCCCCCTACCTCCCCTGTCCCCCACCCACACCCCAACAGCCCATTGTCTCACATGCACCCTTAGTGTTCTGTCCCACTGACCCCACAATACCCCCATCCTCTCACATGCACCCCTCAGTGCTCTGTTGCCCCTCCCCACTTCAGCCCCCACAATACCCCCATCCTCTCACAGTAAACCCCCAGTGCCCTAGCCCCACAATACCCCCATCCTCTTACATTCAACCCCAGTGACCTGTCCACCCTCCCTCACAATACCCCATCCTCTCACATAAACCCCTGTGCGCCAGCCCCCACAATATCCCCATCCTCTCACATTCACCAACCAGTGCCCTGTATCCCCTCCCCCACAATACCCCATCCTCTCACATTCACTCTCTGTGTCCTGTTGCCCCTCCCTCACTTCAGCCCCCACAATACCCCCATCCTCTCACATTAACCCCCCAGTGCCCTAACCCCCAAAATACCCCATCCTCTCACATTAACCCCCCAGTGCCCGAGCCCCCACAATACCCCATACTCTTACATTCACCCCAGTGCCCTGTACCCCTCCCCCACAATAACCCCATCCTCTCACATAAACCCCCCCGTGTCCTAGCCCCCACAATACCCCATCCTCTTACATTCACCCCCAGTGCCCTGTACCTCTCCCCCACAATACCCCCATCCTCTCACATTCCCCCACAGTGCCCTAGCCCCCACAATACCCCATCCTCTTACATTCACCCCAGTGCCCTGTACCCCTCCCCCACAGTACCCCCATCCTCTCACATTCCCCCACAGTGACCATGACATGCCTGAGCAGAATGAATTTAATAAATTCCATCACCTCTTACCATGAAGCTTGCAGGCAGTGACTGAGGCAGGAGCAGGAAGTGTCCAGTGTCTGCACACAGAGGGCACTAGGACCCAGTGTGGCTGAGACAACCAGAGCCTGCAGGGCAGAAAGTGAAACTACAGCTGCTGCAGCCAGGAAGGAAGGAAGGAAGGAGCTCCTCTGGTGAGACAGCAGCTCCGTGCACTGCGCACACAGACAGGCACTGCAACCTGTGGCAGAGGGAGCCGGCATTGTGCTGCTCTCTCCGCTCTCTTTCATTGTGTGCCCCTGCTTCTGGGGGGGGCATCTGCCCCCAGGGTCGGACTGGCCCACCGGAGAACCGGAGGATTCTCCGGTGGGCCCTGGCATCTGGGGGGCCCTGGCACCTGCTGGCATACAGGGGCCAGTTGCCTAGGGCCCCCGCTGCTCCAGGGGCCCCCAGCCGGTGGCGTGTCGCTAATAGCGGCACACCACGCAGCTGCCATGTGGGCCCCGTGCCAGCGGAGCAGCAGCGGGTGACAGGAGGCAGGAGCCCCTGTCCCCGCTGCTAAAGAGAAATGAATATTCACTGCTTCCCACGCCCACATGGGCATGGGAAGCAGTAAATATCATTACTTACCTGTCACCCGCTCCAACCGCTGAGCGCTGCTGTGTCATCGCGTCCTCTCTTGCAGCGATGTTCAGGCAGAGGGCGCGATGACGTCATTAGTGAGCGCCGCGCCCCCTGCCTGAGCATTCACTGCCGGAGGACCGAAGACAGCGGCGCTCAGCAGTGGACCCGGTGACAGGTAAATATCGCAGGTGCCGGGGCCCTGAGCCAACGGAGACACCGGCACCTATCCCCCATAGCGCGCCGGTGTCCCCGCCTGCTCAGGACACCAGCACCTGGCCCCCAGCGACAAGAGGTGAGTATGTCTTTTTTTTTTTGTTGCAGCATCTATGGGGGCACAGTCTGTGGAGCATCTATGGGGGCATAATCTATGGGGGCACAATCTATAGAGCTTCTATGGGGGCATAATCTATGGGGGCATAATCTGTGGAGCATTTATGGGGGCATAATCTATGGGGGCATAATCTGTGGAGCATTTATGGGGCATAATCTATGGGGCATAATCTGTGGAGCATTTATGGGCATATCTAGGGGCATAATCTATGGGGGCATAATCTGTGGATCATTTATGGGGGCATAATCTGTGGAGCATTTATGGGGGCATAATCTATGGGGGCATAATCTAGAGCATTTATGGGGGCATAATCTATGGAGGTTCTATGGGGGCATAATCTGTGGAGCATCTATGGGGCATAATCTATGGGGGCATAATCTAAGGAGCATTTATGGGGGCATAATCTGTGGAGCATCTATGGGGGCATAATCTATGGGGGCACAATCTATGGAGCTTCTATGGGGGCATAATCTAAGGAGCATTTATGGGGCATAATCTATGGGGCATATCTGTGGCATTTATGGGGCATAATCTGTGGAGCATTTATGGGGGCATAATCTGTGGAGCATTTATGGGGGCATAATCTGTGGAGCATCTATGGGGGCATAATCTATGGGGGCATAATCTCTGGAGCATCTATGGGGGCATAATCTATGGGGGCATAATCTGTGGAGCATTTATGGGGGCATAATATATGGAGCATCTATAGGGCATAATCTATGGGGGCACAATCTATGGAGCTTCTATGGGGGCATAATCTAAGGAGCATTTATGGGGGCATAATCTATGGGGGCATAATCTGTGGAGCATTTATGGGGGCATAATCTATGGGGGTATAATCTGTGGAGCATTTATGGGGGCATAATCTGTGGAGCATTTATGGGGGCATAATCTGTGGAGCATTTATGGGGGCATAATCTATGGAGCATCTATGGGGGAATAATCTAAGGAGCATTTATGGGGGCACAATCTATGGAGCTTCTATGGGGGCATAATCTAAGGAGCACTTATGGGGGCATAATCTATGGAGCATCTATGGGGCATAATCTAAGGAGCATTTATGGGGGCATAATCTAAGGAGCATCTATGGGGGCATAATCTAAGGAGCATCTATGGGGGCACAATCTATGGGGGCACAATCTATGGGGGCACAATCTAAGGAGCATCTATGGGGGCATAATCTAAGGAGCATCTATGGGCATAATCTATGGGGGCACAATCTATGGAGCTTCTATGGGGCATAATCTAAGGAGCATCTATGGGGGCATAATCTAAGGAGCATCTATGGGGGCATAATCTATGGGGGCACAATCTATGGAGCTTCTATGGGGGCATAATCTAAGGAGCATCTATGGGGGCATAATCTAAGGAGCATCTATGGGGGCACAATCTATGGGGGCACAATCTATGGGGGCACAATCTATGGGGGCATAACCTATGGGGGCATAATCTATGGGGGCATAATCTATGGAGCATCTATGGGGGCATAATCTATGGGGCATAATCTATGGGGGCATAATCTATGGAGCATCTATGGGGGCATAATCTATGGAGCATCTATGGGGGCATAATACATGGGCAGCATATGGGGCACAATCTATGGAGCATCTCGTGGGGCATAATACATGGGGCAGCATATGGGGCATAATCTCATTTTCCACCCTAGGCTTATACTCGAGTCGATAAGTTTTCCCAGTTTTTTGTGGCAAAATTAGGGGGGTCGGGTTATACTCGAGTATATATGGTATCTATCTATCTATCTATCTATCTATCTATCTATCTATCTATCTATCTATCTATCTATCGCATTATACCCTATGAGGGGGGACAGCATTATCCTCTATGAGGGGGGCAGCATTATACCCTATGAGGGGGGCAGCATTATCCCCTATGGTGGGCAGCATTATCCCCTATGAGGGGGCTGCTTTATAATCTATGAGGGAGGCTACCCCAACTCCTGCTACATAATTAAGACATGTACTACCTTATATTATACCCTGATATTAGTGTGTTTTACTGCACAATTTGTGGTCTTGTATTTATTTCTATGTAGCTACATAGTGGGCCCCAAGAATGATTTTCTCTGGTGGGCCCAAGGTGTTCCAGTCCAACGCTGCCTGCCCCCCCCGCCTCACGGTGGGTACGCCCATGGTGACTGTATAAATATACAGATAGTGAGCTCCCCCTAGTGGTGGCTGTATAAATCTATATGTATTGAGCTCCCACTAGTGGTGACTGTATAAATCTGTATGTAGTGAGCTCCCCCTAGTAGTGACTGTATAAATCTGTATGTAGTGAGCTCCCGCTAGTGGTGGCTATATAAATCTGTATGTAGTGAGTTCCCGCTAGTGGTGGCTGTATAATTCTGTATGTAGTGAGCTCCCCCTAGTGATGGCTCTATAAATCTGTATGTAGTGAGCTCTCTCTAGTGGTGACTGTATAAATCTGTATGTAGTGAACTCACCCTAGTGGTGACTGTATAAATCTGTATGTAGTGAACTCACCCTAGTGGTGGCTATATAAATCTGTATGTAGTGAGCTCCCTCTAGTGGTGACTGTATAATTCTGTATGTAGTGAGCTCCCCCTAGTGATGGCTCTATAAATCTGTATGTAGTGAGCTCCCGCTAGTGGGCTATATAAATCTGTATGTAGTGAGTTCCCGCTAGTGGTGGCTATACTGTATAAATCTGTATTTAGTGAGCTCTCTCTAGTGGTGGCTGGTGACTGTATAAATCTAGTAGACTGATACTATGAAATTAATCTGCCCTGGGGAGCAGTTAGGGGAGAGTGGGGCACATTTAATATTTTCCTATGGTGTTCTAAGTGCATCTTTAACTAATGCATTTTTTTACATTTTTGGCTGCACCCATTGAGTGCCACATAGCTGAAATTGACAGCTGACCCCCAGGTCTTGAATGGTGGATTTCACCATTTATTTGAGGATGGGGGTTGGGCAGTGGGTGGGATTACCGATCTATATTTTATATTATGGGGGCATAATCTATGGGGGCATAATCTGTGGAGCATTTATGGGGCATAATCTGTGGAGGACATTTATGGGGCATAATCTATGGGGGCATAATCTGTGGAGCATTTATGGGGGCATAATCTATGGGGGCATAATCTATGGGGGCATAATCTGTGGAGCATTTATGGGGGCATAATCTGTGGAGCATTTATGGGGGCATAATCTATGGGGGCATAATCTAAGGAGCATTTATGGGGGCATAATCTATGGAGGTTCTATGGGGGCATAATCTGTGGAGCATCTATGGGGGCATAATCTATGGGGGCATAATCTAAGGAGCATTTATGGGGGCATAATCTGTGGAGCATCTATGGGGGCATAATCTATGGGGGCACAATCTATGGAGCTTCTATGGGGGCATAATCTAAGGAGCATTTATGGGGGCATAATCTATGGGGCATAATCTGTGGAGCATTTATGGGGGCATAATCTGTGGAGCATTTATGGGGGCATAATCTGTGGAGCATTTATGGGGGCATAATCTGTGGAGCATCTATGGGGGCATAATCTATGGGGGCATAATCTATGGGGGCATAATCTGTGGAGCATTTATGGGGGCATAATATATGGAGCATCTATAGGGGCATAATCTATGGGGGCACAATCTATGGAGCTTCTATGGGGGCATAATCTAAGGAGCATTTATGGGGGCATAATCTATGGGGGCATAATCTGTGGAGCATTTATGGGGGCATAACCTATGGGGGCATAATCTATGGGGGTATAATCTGTGGAGCATTTATGGGGGCATAATCTGTGGAGCATTTATGGGGGCATAATCTGTGGAGCATTTATGGGGGCATAATCTATGGAGCATCTATGGGGAATAATCTAAGGAGCATTTATGGGGGCACAATCTATGGAGCTTCTATGGGGGCATAATCTAAGGAGCACTTATGGGGGCATAATCTATGGAGCATCTATAGGGGCATAATCTAAGGAGCATTTATGGGGGCATAATCTAAGGAGCATCTATGGGGCATAATCTAAGGAGCATCTATGGGGCACAATCTATGGGGGCACAATCTATGGGGGCACAATCTAAGGAGCATCTATGGGGCATAATCTAAGGAGCATCTATGGGGCATAATCTATGGGGGCACAATCTATGGAGCTTCTATGGGGGCATAATCTAAGGAGCATCTATGGGGGCATAATCTAAGGAGCATCTATGGGGCATAATCTATGGGGGCACAATCTATGGAGCTTCTATGGGGGCATAATCTAAGGAGCATCTATGGGGGCATAATCTAAGGAGCATCTATGGGGCACAATCTATGGGGGCACAATCTATGGGGCACAATCTATGGGGGCATAACCTATGGGGGCATAATCTATGGGGGCATAATCTATGGAGCATCTATGGGGGCATAATCTATGGAGCTTCTATGGGGGCATAATCTAAGGAGCATCTATGGGGCATAATCTAAGGAGCATCTATGGGGGCATAATCTATGGGGGCACAATCTATGGAGCTTCTATGGGGGCATAATCTAAGGAGCATCTATGGGGGCATAATCTAAGGAGCATCTATGGGGGCACAATCTATGGGGGCACAATCTATGGGGGCATAACCTATGGGGGCATAATCTATGGGGGCATAATCTATGGAGCATCTATGGGGGCATAATCTATGGGGGCATAATCTATGGGTGCATAATCTATGGAGCATCTATGGGGGCATAATCTATGGAGCATCTATGGGGGCATAATACATGGGCAGCATATGGGGCACAATCTATGGAGCATCTTGGGGGGCATAATACATGGGGCAGCATATGGGGCATAATCTCATTTTCCACCCTAGGCTTATACTCGAGTCGATAAGTTTTCCCATTTTTTTGTGGCAAAATTAGGGGGGTCGGGTTATACTCGAGTATATATGGTATCTATCTATCTATCTATCTATCTATCTATCTATCTATATATATAGCATTATACCCTATGAGGGGGGACAGCATTATCCTCTATGAGGGGGGCAGCATTATACCCTATGAGGGGGCAGCATTATCCCCTATGGGGGGCAGCATTATCCCCTATGAGGGGGCTGCTTTATAATCTATGAGGGAGGCTACCCCAACTCCTGCTACATAATTAAGACATGTACTACCTTATATTATACCCTGATATTAGTGTGTTTTACTGCACAATTTGTGGTCTTGTATTTATTTCTATGTAGCTACATAGTGGGCCCCAAGAATGATTTTCTCTGGTGGGCCCAAGGTGTTCCAGTCCGACGCTGCCTGCCCCCCCCGCCTCACAGTGGGTACGCCCATGGTGACTGTATAAATATACAGATAGTGAGCTCCCCCTAGTGGTGGCTGTATAAATCTATATGTATTGAGCTCCCACTAGTGGTGACTGTATAAATCTGTATGTAGTGAGCTCCCCCTAGTAGTGACTGTATAAATCTGTATGTAGTGAGCTCCCGCTAGTGGTGGCTATATAAATCTGTATGTAGTGAGTTCCCGCTAGTGGTGGCTATACTGTATAAATCTGTATGTAGTGAGTTCCCGCTAGTGGTGGCTATACTGTATAAATCTGTATGTAGTGAGCTCCCCCTAGTGGTGGCTGTATAAATCTGTATTTAGTGAGCTCTCTCTAGTGGTGGCTGTATAAATCTGTATGTAGTGAGCTCCCCCTAGTGGTGGCTGTATAAATCTGTATGTAGTGAGCTCCCCCTAGTGATGGCTCTATAAATCTGTATGTAGTGAGCTCTCTCTAGTGGTGGCTGGTGACTGTATAAATCTAGTAGACTGATACTATGAAATTAATCTGCCCTGGGGGAGCAGTTAGGGGAGAGTGGGGCACATTTAATATTTTCCTATGGTGTTCTAAGTGCATCTTTAACTAATGCATTTTTTTACATTTTTGGCTGCACCCATTGAGTGCCACATAGCTGAAATTGACAGCTGACCCCCAGGTCTTGAATGGTGGATTTCACCATTTATTTGAGGATGGGGGTTGGGCAGTGGGTGGGATTACCGATCTATATTTTATTATATATCTAGGCCTTGTGAAAAGTGCTTCGGAAATAGTTAACAGTCAATTTACTTCGTCTTTTTTGCAATCGGCATTGTTTTATTCTGTAGGCTTTGAAAAATATTGATGCCCAGTTTTGGAAATATGAAAGGAGCAACTCTTAACCTCTATTATTTATCCAGCGCTTACATCGATGGATTTCATTAACTACAGCCCACTAATTCTCTGCTTTCCTCCTACACATCTGCAAATACAAGGACGACTCACACAGCGGGGGAATATTACAGCTATACACTGAAGACTACATCACTGTACGGTCAGTAATACAGGGAGACGGACAAGAGATAAAACAAAGTCATCAGAATCCAGACTTATAAGAAAGACTTTCAAGGAGACTTGCAACAAACGTATCAGTACAAGCTCATAACAAACAAACAGTGTAACACTAACATCCATATGAAATAATGTAATAATGTGAGTATTGACGTAGAAATGTCCTTTTATCTATGGGGCAGTATTATAGTAGTTATATTCTTGTATATAGGAGCAGTATTATACTAGTTATATTCTTGAACATAGGGGCAGTATTATAGTAGTTATATTCTTGTATATAGGAGTAGTATTGTAGTTATATTCTTGTATATAGGAGCAGTATTATAGTAGTTATATTCTTGTACATGGGGCAGTATTATAGTAGTTATATTCTTGTATATAGGAGCAGTATTATAGTAGTTATATTCTTGTACATAGGGGCAGTATTATAGTAGTTATATTCTTGTACATAGGGGCAGTATTATAGTTGTTATATTCTTGTACATAGGGGCAGTATTATAGTAGTTATATTCTTGTACATAGGAGCAGTGTTATATAGTTATTTTATTGTACATAGGGCAACATTATAGTAGTTATATTCTTGTACATAGGAGCAGTATTATAGTAGTTATATTCTTGTACATAGGAGCATTATTATAGTAGTTATATTTTTGTACATAGGAGCAGTATTATAGTAGTTATATTCTTGTATATAGGGGGCAGTATTATAGCAGTTATATTCTTGCATATAGGGGCAGTATTATAGTAGTTATATTCTTGTACATAGGGCAGTATTATAGTAATTATATTCTTGTACATAGGAGCAGTATTATAGTAGTTATATTCTTGTACATAGGGCAGTATTATAGTAGTTATATTCTTGCACATAAGGGCAGTATTATAGTAGTTATATTCTTGTACATAGGGGCAGTATTATAGTAGTTATATTCTTGTACATAGGGGCAGTATTATAGTAGTTATATTCTTGTACATAGGAGCAGTATTATAGTAGTTATATTCTTGTACATAGGAGTAGTATTATAGTAGTTATATTCTTGTACATAGTGACAGATTTAGCAGCAGATCTTGATGGAAGCAGCAGCTTTTATGTTACATGTCACTTTGTTGGATTCTGGTTTGCAGCTGCCCGGGGTCGTTAATCTCTTTGATGTTTACTACATATTGTGCTGGGATTATACAGTCGGTACTATCAGTGTAATGGTTTTTCAGCTTATGTCAGGGGCTCAAAGAGTGAAATAAGCGAAGCAGAGTAACACATCTCCAGATCCCGCGGCCTCTGTCTACTAAACATTGCAGTGAATCCTGCTGGCAGGAGGCCTGTAACTTGCAGTCAGACTGAGTTAACCCTGCACCAATTAGACAGAGGGCAATTAACAAACTTTGCAGGAGATGAAGCACCAACAAATCTGATTAATTCATCTTTTTTTGTCAAATACATGTGGATGGGGAATTAGTTTAGTAATAACTGCACACTCTACAGTTGTAAGTTGCTGTAAATAGGAAAATTTAAATACTATCAGTCATTTTTAAGGCTGATGTGCGATGTCTTATGGTCACCAGGTCACTCTCTCTACTCCTGTGTTATCTCTGGTATACAGTTGTTTGAAAAAGTGTTTGCCCCCTCCTGATTTCTTAGACTTTTGCATGTTTGTCAGATTTAAATGTTTCAGATCAACAAATGTAAATATTAGACAAAGATAACACAAGTAATCACAAAATACACTTTATAAATGAGGATCTGTATTATTAAGGGAAAAAGAAATCCAAACTTACAAGGGCCCTGTGTGATAGTTATTGCCCCCTAAACCTAATAACTGGTTGGGCCACCTGTGAAGACACAGTGTGTAATCTTAATTATCCGGACATATAATTTCAGTAGGTCAGGAAGCATAGACTATTATCTTTATGTTGACTTTTGAATTTATGTGTTGTTCTTATGAGCCTTTACCTTTAAAGGTACTGCCACACTAAACAATCCCGCTAGCGATCACTATAACGACGCATACTAATGAGATCGCTAGCGGGATTGTTTCTATATCGCTAAATGCGGCCACATTTAGCGATATAGTTAACGACGCTATCGCCGTTAGCGATCTTCTTAACGACTTTAGCGGTACAAAAGTACCGCTAAATCGCTAAGAAAAGGTGCCACACAGCGATTAGATACTTACCCAGCGGGAGCGCCGACGAGAAAATAGGGTCCGGAACGATTCCAGCGACGAGCGAGATCACAGCAGGAAGCTCGTCGCTGGAAGCTGCCGCACTGAACAATATCGCTAACGGGATCGCTAAATAGTGACGTTTTTTAGCGATCCCGTTAGCGATATTGTTTAGTGTGGCATACCCTTTACTCTTGAGTTGATGTTTGTTGCAGCATATTGTGTTGTTATCTTGGATGACAGGGATACAGAGTAATTGAACAATAGATGTTTGTTAATATGTTGATGAAACATTGTACCAGGACAGCTAGTTTGTTGACCTGCAGAGCAGTGGAGGGTGATCTATGCAGATTCATTAAATACTCAAACAAAGAGATTTAAACTCATCCGACCTCTCCACTGACCTGTGGATGATGATCTGAGCCACAGATGTGGGTATAAAAAGGGATTTCTATTGTTCTGCAAAAAGAATCAAGTGACTTGCCTGAGCAACAGCCAGGACAACATGGCTCCATCAAGAGGGACATAGATTTGACTTTCTACAGGATGTCAGCTTAGGGGACCACGGCTCCAGCTGAAGGGATACAGATCTGCTCCATCTGGTCATCTGATCCCCATGGATATGTTTGGAGAATCCAGATTGGGACCATCCGGTCACAAGGCTCCATGGAGATGTTCGGAGAATCCAGGTAGTGACCCTCAGGTCACCTGGAACTCATGGATACATTTGGGGAAGCTAGAATTGTGACCCTCCAGTCACCTGACCCCACTGAGACATTTGGGGAAATCAGATTGGGATCATCAGGTCACCTGGCCATGTGCCTCAATGGATTGTCAACTTTCTAAGCTTATCATTACCTCCTCTCTGTGGATGCCCACCAAAATCGGGGTACCACTGGTGGGTTTATTCGGCCCTGGAGGCCCCAAAAGTTGCAGCTGTTCTAATCCCAGTGAGTAAGCGGAAGGGTGAGACTTTTGCACGATCTTGAGTATTTTGCTGGTACTGTTCTATATGTTATTGTTTGTTTTGTGGTTCAATAAAATATTGCCACACTGTTTACCCTCAGCCTGTGGTGTCTTAGTAGTATTATGCCCACGGGAAAGGGAGAGTGGTCACTCAATGGGATGAGCCCTGGTCCATGCGGTCTCGAGCCAGCTGACTAGAGCCCCCACTCTCCCTCCGTGTCTCCACACCAATCCTAGTAGCAACAACTACAATCAAGCGTTTGCGATAACTGGCAATAACTCTTTTACAACGCTCTAAAGGAATTTTGGCCACTTATATTTACAAAATTGTTGTACTTTAGCCACATTGGAGGTTTCCGAGCATAAACCACCTATTTAAGGTCATACCACAGCATCTCAATCGGATTAAGGTCAAGAATCTGACTAGGCCACTCCAAAGTCTTAATTTTGTTTTTCTTAAGCCATTCAGAGGTGGACTTGCCGGTGTGTTTTGGATCATTGTCCTGCCGCATAACCCAAGTGCGCTTCAGATTGAGGTCACGAACAGATGGCCGGACATTCTCCTTCAGGATTTTTTGATAGACAGCAGAATTCATGGTACTATTTGCCACAGCAAGTCTTCCAGGTCCTGAAGCAACAAAACAGCCCCTGTCCATCACAGTACTACCACCATAGCTTACTGTTGGTATGATGTTCTTTTTCTAAAATGCTGTGTTCTTTCTACGCCAGATGTAATGGGACATACACCTTCCAAAAAGTTCAACTTTTGTCTCATCAGTCCACAGTGTATTCTCCCAAAAGTCTTGGGGATCATCAAGATGTTTTCTGGCAAAACTGGCACAAGGTATTATGTTCTTTTTGCTCAGCAGTGGTTTTCGTTTTGGAACTCTGCCATGCAGGCCATTTTTGCCCAGTCTCTTTCTTATGGTGAAGTCATGAACACTGACCTTAACTGAGGCAAGTGAGGCCTGCAGCTCTTTGGATGTTGTTGTGGGGTCTTTTGTGACCTTTTGGATAGAAATGAGCAAATTTGCACGGATTCGGTTCCGAAAATGATCGGTTTCAAATACTGTTTTTGTAATATTCGTCGAACACAGCCGAACGTCATTAGAGTCAATGGGAGTAGAAATTACCGAATAGTTCGGAACCGATCATAAGACATACAGTACAGACCAAAAGTTTGGACACACCTTCTCATTTAAAGATTTTTCTGTATTTTCATGACTATGAAAATTGTAGATTCACACTTAAGGCATCAAAACTATGAATTATCACATGTGGAATTATACATTACACTTTACAAAAAAGTGTGAAACAACTGAAAATATGTCTTATATTCTAGGTTCTTCACAGTAGCCACCTTTTGCTTTGATGACTGCTTTGCACACTCTTGGCATTCTCTTGATGAGCTACAAGAGGTAGTCACCGGGAATGGTCTTCCAACAATCTTGAAGGAGTTCCCAGAGATGCTTAGCACTTGTTGGCCCTTTTGCCTTCACTCTGCGGTCCAGCTCATCCCAAACCATCTCGATTGGGTTCAGGTCTGGTGACTGTGGAGGCCAGGTCATCTGGTGAAGCACCCCATCACTCTCCTTCTTGGTCAAATAGTCCTTACACAGTCTGGAGGTGTTTGGGGTCATTGTCCTGTTGAAAAATAAATGATGGTCCAACTAAACGCAAACCGGATGGAATAGCATGCTGCTGCAAGATGCTGTGGTAGACATGCTGGTTCAGTATGCCTTCAATTTTGAATAAATCCCCAACAGTGTCACCAGCAAAGCACCCCCACACCATCACACCACCTCCTCCATGCTTCACGGTGGGAACCAGGCATGTAGAGTCCAGCTGTTCACCTTTTCTGCGTTGCACAAAGACACGGTGGTTTGAAGCAAAGATCTCAAATTTGGACTCATTAGACCAAAGCACAGATTTCCACTGGTCTGATGTCCATTCCTTGTGTTCTTTAGCCAAAAACAAGTCTCGTCTGCTTGTTGCCTGTCCTTAGAAGTGGTTTCCTAGCAGCTATTTTACCATGAAGGCCTGCTGCACAAGTCTCCTCTTAACAGTTGTTGTAGAGATGTGTCTGCTGCTAGAACTCTGTGTGGCATTGACCTGGTCTCTAATCTGAGCTGCTGTAAACCTGCGATTTCTGAGGCTGGTGACTCGGATAAACGTATCCTCAGAAGCAGAGGTGACTCTTGGTCTTCCTTTTCTGGGGCAGTCCTCATGTGAGCCAGTTTCTTTGTAGCGCTTGATGGTTTTTGCAGCTGCACTTGGGGACACTTTCAAAGTTTTCCCAATTTTTCGGACTGACTGACCTTCATTTCTTAAAGTAATGATGGCCACTCGTTTTTCTTTACTTAGCTGCTGTTTTCTTGCCATAATACAAACTCTAACAGTCTATTCAGTAGGACTATCAGCTGTGTATCCACCAGACTTCTGCACAACACAACTGATGGTCCCAACCCCATTTATAAGGCCAGAAATCCCACTTATTAAACCTGACAGGGCACACCTGTGAAGTGAAAACCATTCCCAGTGACTACCTCTTGAAGCTCATCAAGAGAATGCCAAAAGTGTGCAAAGCAGTCATCAAAGCAAAAGGTGGCTACTTTGAAGAACCTAGAATATAAGACATATTTTCAGTTGTTTCACACTTTTTTGTAAAGTGTAATGTATAATTCCACATGTGTTAATTCATAGTTTTGATGCCTTCAGTGTGAATGTACAATTTTCATAGTCATGAAAATACAGAAGAATCTTTGAATGAGAAGGTGTGTCCAAACTTTTGGTCTGTGCTGTATATTTGGCACGAATATTGTTTGAATATGTCAAAATCAGATTCAGGCACAAAAACTGAACAAATTCGCTCATCTATACTCTTGGATGAGTCGTTGCTGTGCTCTTGGGTAGAGATGAGCGAATTTGTTCTATTTTTGTGCCTGAATCTGATTTTGACATATTCGAGCCATATTTGAACAGTATTCGTGCCGAATATATGTTTAACGATCGGTTCCGAACATATTCGGTAATTTCGTCTAATGACGTTCGGCTGTGTTTGATGAGTATTGCAAAAACACTATTCGATGCCGATCGTATTCGAAACCGAATTCAAACAAATTTGCTAATCTTTACTCTTGGGGTAATTTTGGTCGGCCGCCCACTCCTGGGAAGGTTCCATGTTTTTGCTATTTTGGATAATGGCTGTCACTGTGGTTCGCTGGAGTCCCAAAGCTTTAGAAATGGTTTTATAATCTTTTCCAGACTGATAGATCTCAATAACTTTATTTCTCATTTGTTTCAGAATTTCATTGGATCGCGGCATGATGTCTAGCTTTTGAGGATCTTTTGTTCTACTTCATTTTATCAGGCAGGTCCTATTTAAGTGATTTCTTGATTGAGAAAAGGTGTGGCAGTAATCAGGCCTATGTGTGGCTAGGGAATGTGAACTCAGCTTCCCAAAGATGTGATAAAGCACAGTTAATTTATGTTTTAAGAGGGGGGAAAATCACTTTTTCACAGAGGGCCCTGTAGGTTTAGATTTATTTTTCCCTTAATAATAGAGACCTTCATTTAAAAACTGTATTTTGTGATTACTTGTGTTATCTTTGTCTAATATTTATATTTGGTGATCGGAAACATTTAGGAAATCAGAAAGGTGGCAAACACTTTTTCACACAACTGAATCATTGCATGCTATGTTTCTGGTTAAATTATTACTTAGTAGGCAGGAAATCCAATTCTAAATTTTGAACTTACAACCCACTTGGAAGACGGAAACAAGAAACAAAAATTCAGACACTACTGCTCCCAGCATGCCATGAAATATCCATACTGACTCAATAGTTACAAACCCTGAAACATATATTTGATAAGTTCACAAGACAGAAGGGAATATGACAGCAAGAGCAGGTTTGTATATAACCTGTAACCATGGAAACATTTAGGTCATCGTAGGAGCTGTGTAGATAAAACAATTTCTTATTAGGACTAGTATTTTTTTAGACTCCTTTTTCCACCACATTAAGTAAAATGTATCCGTAGTTTGGTTGTTATTTTTTTTCCATTGGTCATGCTCCTCTTTGAGTGACTGTTTACTTGAAATGTGTTTTTTTTCTAATTCCCCCTTGGATGGGACCAGCTGAACCACCAATCAGGCCTCGGAGATATGATTCGTTATGTCCAATTAGTTTATTTTTTACAAGCTGGACGTCATTGTGGATTTCTCCAGGGATCATCTGTATAAAACTGTGTTCTGCAATCTCAAAGGATTTATGCACAAAATAGCGGCAAAAGGTTACAAATCTGGGTAGTGATGTAAAAATAGGAAATGAAGTTATCAGGGGAAACATTTGCAACTTTTAAAGTAGAACATTTGGTATGAGATTGCATGACAATGAAATGACAACTGTGTAATAGAAAAGAAAGAAAAAAGAGAATATAGTATGAAAAATTATAATAATCATAACAGTAATTAAAAAGTGAGACAGGAAAAGAAAAGAGTGAAGGAAATGGAAAGGACATAAAAGGGAAGGAGCATGGAATAGAGAAAGGAGGAAATAAGGAAAACTTAAAAAAAAGAGAGGAATGAGGAGAACAATGAGAACATATTTCACGAGCAAATTTGTCATCCATATTTCATGAGTTTTTCACAGATTAAAACAGGGTGTTAATGTAAAACAGGGAAATTATAATAGATTCTCTTTCTTCACACCCATTTGTGCTTTTTTTTGGTCTTTTTTACAGATAGAAGTCGTCCACCGATGTCAACTTGAGCAAAAATATTCACAGTATCCAGGTCCACGGCCAACATATCAAAGGAACGCGAACCTCCTACCACCCGCGACATCCATGGCAGTTCTTCAGGTCAGTGACATCATTCATGAATAGTAATGACTAGTGTTGAGCGATACGATACCGCAAGTATCGGATATCGGCCGATATTAGCTGTATCGGCCTTTCGATACTTAGTTCCGATATTTTCGTCATATCGGATACCGGAATCGGGATTGTCACTGTCAGTGTCAGTGTCCGTCGGTCGGGTCTGTCAGGAGTCAGCGGCACTTACCTGGCAGAAGATCTCCGGTGGTCACGGGCTGGACTGCTTCATGGCCGCCATCATCTTTCCCCGGCGGTCACATGCAGTTTCTCGCGATAACTGCAGTGACTGCTGGGTAATCGCGGCCGTAAAGCAGTCAGTCCGATGACGTCACCGCCGGGGAAGCAGGTAATCAGCTGTGCTGCGCCGGGATGTCAGGCTCTGCCTGTCATTGCGATGTAGCAGAGCTGGATCTTCGTGGGACTGTCGTTATGGACTGCGTCGGACAGGTGGTATACTGTTGGTTTTTTTTTTTTTCTTTTTTTACAGGAGATCGATGGCGTCGCAGGAATGAGAGTATAATAAAAGTAATGAAAACTGTGTTGTCTCTTTTATTTCATTAAAAGACTTTTTTCTTGCTTTGTCTTTTTTTTATACATTTAATAACTTTGGGATTAATAATGGATCGGTGTCTTATTGACGCCTCTCCATTATTAACCGGGCTTATTGTCACCGTGCAATCAACGGTGACATTAACCCCTTATTACCCCACTTGCCACCGCTACAGGGCAGTGGGAAGAGCCGGGTAAAGTGCCACAATTGGCACATCTTTTGATGCGCCAAATGTGGGGCTGCTGTAGCCTGGTATTATCAGGCTGTTGAGGGCCAAAATCCATGGGCCTTGACAGTCTTTTAATACCAGGCCGCAGCAGTCTGCATTTTACTTGACTGGTTAACAAAAATAGGGGGACCCCTACGCCGTTTTTTTTTTCGAGGGGATCCCCTATTTTTGTTAACCAGCCAAGCTAAGCAGACTGCTGTGGCCTGGTATTATCAGGCTTGCAAGGTCCATGGATATTGGATCCTTACCAGCCTGAAAAACCAGGCCTCAGCGGTCTGCTTCATCTGGCTGGTTAACAAAAATAGGGGGGACCCCACGCCAATTTTTTTCGAGGGGATCCCCTATTTTTGTTAATCATCCAAGATATGCAGACTGCTGTGGCCTGGTATTATCAGGCTGGCAAGGTCCATGGATCTTGGCTCCTTAACAGCCTGAAAATCCAGGCCTCAGCGGTCTGCTTCATCTGGCTGGTTAACAAAAATAGGGGGGACCCCACGCCAATTTTTTTCGAGGGGATCCCCTATTTTTGTTAATCAGCCAAGATATGCAGACTGCTGTGGCCTGGTATTATCAGGCTGGCAAGGTCCATGGATCTTGGCTCCTTAACAGCCTGAAAATCCAGGCCTCAGCGGTCTGCTTCATCTGGCTGGTTAACAAAAATAGGGGGGACCCCACGCCAATTTTTATTCGAAGGGATCCCCTATTTTTGTTAATCAGTTCCCTCTGACATCACTGATTGTGTCCCTGGCTGACCTGAAGTGAAAGTGGAAAGCAATCAATTAAGCTTTCCACTTCCTCTCCTGTCAGCCAGGAGAGGAACTCATTCATTTGGGGGTTTACTGTGAGGCTGCAGCATTAGCTGCGGTCCCTGCAGTAAACATTAACCCTTTCTGAAGGATTACACCGTGGGACCTGACTGTGCATGGGATAGGTAAGAATAATTTTGCTTTTTTATTTTATTTTTATTACAGGAAATGGTTTTTGCAGTAAAATAAAAGATGGTCAAAAACATGTGTCTTTATTTCATTAAAATGATTTTTAATTAAAGTGTGTGTGTTTTATTTGTATTTCATGCAATAGGATTAATAATTGATAGTTGTCTAATTGACAGCTCTCAATTATTAACCTGGCTTAAGGTCACCTTTCAAATGCAATGTGGCTTTAACCCCATATTAACCCATTCGCCACCGTTACAGGGCAATGGGAATAGACGGGCAAAGTGCCAGAAAGGGCGAATCTAATTAGAGATTTGTCTTTTCTGGGGTGTCTGGGGCAGATGTTAGTAGCCAGGGGGGCCAAAAATAATGGTCCCTCTCTGGGCTATTATTATCTGCCCCCATTCGCTGGCTTTGTCTGTCTGGTTGCGAAAATAGGGCGGGAGCCCACGCATTTTTTTTAAACAATTTTACACCTCATATATACCGGTATATATATATACATGTCATTGAATTTGTGACACATATATATATATATTTATATTTATAGTTCATACACTTCTACATAGTATAATAGCCGCTAATTCAATTGCCGGCTTTTGTGAAAATGCAGAACCCGACATGAAATGACACTTGGTGTACATAGGGTTAACCATGTCTTTTCATGTCGTTTGCTATCTGATTTGCACAAACAATTACATCAGTCTATGTGTGCAAAATTTCACACCTGTAGGGGTTAATTAAAGGTGTAAATTCGTAGGAAAAAAGTCCGTTTTTTTTACAACGAATTTACACCTTTAATTAACCCCTACAGGTGTGAAATTTTGCACACATAGACTGATGTAATTGTTTGTGCAAATCAGATTGCAAACGACATGAAAAGACATGGTTAACCCTATGTACACCAAGTGTCATTTCATGTCGGGTGCTTCTGTCTTTTCACAGAAGCCGGCTTTACCCGGCAATTGAATCAGAGGATATTTTACTATGTAGAAGTGTATAAACTATACATATAAGTATATATATATGTCACAATGACATGTATATATATATATATGTATTCTATGTGTGTATGTTTAGTGTTTACAAGGAAATAAAGGTTTTTTTTAGTTGCGATATTTGGTTCCCATAGACTTACATGGGACTTCCGGTATCGGAATCGGATATCGCCGATATTTAGTGATATCGGCGATACCATTCCGATCCGATATTTTTAGATATCGAGCAGTATCGCTCAACACTAGTAATGACATAGTGATTGCCTTCTGATCAGCAGAGGCGCAGAAAGCTGGCAGGATGTTTGCAGGTAGTAGGATTTTTGCTGGTAATACTGTAATCAGTATTCCATCAGTATTTGATCAGTTTTTGGATTCATATTTGTATTTTTTATTATCATCCCTTTTGCACAATAGGCAAAAAGTATCATTGAATGCAAACAAGGATACAAAAACTGAACAACTGATGAAACACGGCTGCCCGTTGTATCATTGTACTTCTGTATTACAGAGCGTATTATGAAAGTATCAAATGCACTTGTGAGAAAGAAATCTAAGAAAGCAAATCAGAAGAGAAGGAGGAGGAGGAGGAGGATGAGAGGCAAATGAAAAGAGGACGAATACAACACACAAGGGTGAAAACTGGAAAAATAAATGTAAAATCAAAAAGTATATATAATGATAAGTAAAAAGGGAAATGTAAAAGTGAAGGTATGGGAAAAGGAAACAGGCAAGGAGAGATGAACTGGTGGAATAGAGAAAAAACAAGACAAAGTAAGGTCTCATTCAGACATCTGTCTTTTTCGCGAATGAGAAAGTTGGACTGATTATTTTGATCAGACCGATGAGAGTTTGATCGGAGTGTGCTATGAGTGTCATCCGAATTTCTCGTATGTGGAGAAATGTAAAAAAAAATGTCTCCACCTTCTCCATTCTGATAGTCGGTGAAAATCGGACCACACTCAGGTGTCATCCGAGTGCAGTCTGATTTTTTCATGAATCCATTGATGTGTATTGCTGATTTTGGAACAAAATCAGTCATGTCTCCAATATTTTCTGCAGACCACTGGGTTCAATTAAAAATTGGACATGTGACTGACCTCATAGAATAACATGGGTACGATTGTTATCCATGAGAAACAAGGATAGAACTCGGATGTCTGAATGAGATCTAAAATGGAAGGGAAAAGGGAAGAAAAATTAAAAGAGATGGGATTGATGCATAAATAAAATGTAGAAAAAGGTCGGAAAGTGGAGGTGCAGGAACATAACCAGGGGACTGAGGAAAGAAATGTTATGGGAAATAATAGGAATAAAAATAAAATAAATTGGAATGAGACAGAAAAGTGGGAAAAAAAATCACAGTGCAAACAAAGTAACAAAGTAAAAAAAGAAAGGAAAAAGGAAATGAAAAGAAAAATGAACTGGTAGAAAGATAAAGTAAGAGAAAGGGAAATGGTAAAGAAAATTAAAGCAAAATACGAGCGAGTACAAAGTGAGAAAAAGAAGGGAAAGAAAAGTAACAAGATGAAAGGTAAGGAAAGGAAAATGAAGGTGAAGGAGCCGGGAAAGAAAAGGGAAAATGGACATGAGAAGGAGAAGTAAACGGAGGGAAATAGAAGAAGAAATAAAATAAAAAGTGACATGGAAAGAATAAGGACAATGGGAAAAGAAAGGCGACATTACAGCAGACGTAATATCAGCTGCTCGAGATGAGGGATTACAGAAATCAGCAAATCATTGACAATTCTCTCAGCCGATGTAAACATTGTATTTAATGTAAATCCAGTAATTATGGGGATAAATCATTTTCACTCAATGTCGAACCTTTCATGTTCACAGTTTGAAGAATTTTGTTAACTGGAACATTTATACAGAAAACTGTAAGAACGAAACAAAGACGACGGAGGCCACGTCAGAGCTCAGTCCTCCCACACCGAACGGCACCTGCGGTTCTGACTAACTGGGTGTTACCTTGAGGCACTGACTTCATGCATAAAGTGATGATTTATTAGAAAATTCTTATATAATAAATAATAATTTTCTAATAAATCATCACTTTATGCATGAAGTCAGTGCCTCGAAGTTTTCCCCTATATTATTGGATATATTTTCCTGGGAGGCACTGCGTGCTGGTCAGCAATCCCCTTTACCGTGCTTCTATTAATTGGGTGTTAGACACCATACCAGTCCCTGCAGGGGATCGCTTGATTTCTGCAGGTAGAAAATAGCATGGAGGATGCGAGTGCTTGAAAGAACAGAAGGAGGTGAGAGGTTTCTATGAAGGAGGTGAACAATTTGTGCCAGGCTGGAGCATATGGGATTTCAGGACACAATGCACGGCTCACATTAAGTCACAAATCTGCAGAATTAGAGTCATAAGAGTAACACTGGAAGGTTAAAGGTTTAACTTTTGTGTTTCTTTAAATTATTAGAAAATACCGTAGAATGCAGAACATTGCTGCAGAGCAAAGCTTCCAGAGAACGATACAATGTATCACTGAGGAGCCAAGCAAAGTAGCCACCATGTATACAAGCAGATAGGATGTGTAATGGCACAGAAATATTTTCGCTACTGTATATAATTTATTTCAGTGCAGACACCAACAACAAAAAGGTGAAGCTTTCATTCTAAAATATGAAATGACAAAGGTAGCACTTAACACCACCAAAGTGGCGTCCTCTCCTGGAGACCCACAGACACCAGAAGAACATGATATATGAAATGACATTTGCATGTGTCTGGGTCGGCCTCCACCGAGCCGGGGCGTAATGGCGGCCAACTCACGGTGGCATTGGCTGCAACACAACCCCAAAGCATGATTGATCCACCCCCATGCTTAATGATTGTCGAGAGGTTCTTTTCCTGAAATTCTGCACCCTTTTTTCTCTCTACACATGCCTTTGATCATTGTGGCCACAGCGTCTATTTTATCCTCATAGATCCACAGGACTTGTTTCCAAAATGCATCAGGCTTGTTTAGATGTTCTTTTGCATACTTCTGACTCTGAATTTTATGGTGAGGATGCAGGAGAGGTTTTCTTCTAATGACTCTAATATGAAGGCCATATTTGTTCAGGTGTCTCTGAACAATGTACCACAACTTCAGAGTCTGCTAAAATCTTTCTAAAGGTCTTTTGCAGTCAAGCGGGGGTTCTGCTTTGTCTCTCTAGCAATCCTACGAGCAGCTTTCACTGAAATTTTGCTTGGTCTTCTAGACCTTATTTGGACCTCCACTGTTCCTTGTAACTGCCATTACTTCATTATATTTCAAACTGAAGAAAGGGAAACTTGACAACGCTTTGTTATCTTCTTATAGCCTTCTCCTGCTTTGTGGCCTCCACCATTTTCAGAGTGCTCGGCAGCTGCTTAGAAGAACCCATAGCTGCTGTTTTCTGGCACAAGGTTAGAGGAGGTTGGGTATAACCCTAATAGGCTAATTAAGGTCTGAAAACTTGGTCAAAGTTATCTGAGCACACAAATCTTCAAGGGTGGCCAAACTTTTGCATTGACCCATTTTCCTTTTTGTAATTTTCTAAAATGTAATTAATAACTATATATTTTTGACTAAACCAAAGGAGATGTGTCCACAATTAAAATGTTCTTGTCAACATAAAGAGGGTTTCCTGTGAGTGATCTGATCTCATAACAACAACATAATAATATAAAAAAATGACTTCAATACAACTGGGAAATGTGGGATAAAGGAGATTAAAAACGTAACAAGAAGTGGAAAGATAAAAAAGGGACTGCATCAAGGCTCAAAAACATAAGTATTGCCCCAATCTAAAAAATATAACTACAATAATACCGCCCCCTATGTACAAGATTATACCGGATTTTTCGGACTACAAGAAACACTTAGATTTTAGAAGAGATAAAAAAGAAAGATTGAAGCAAAAAATGTGGTCATGACGCACTGATATGGAGGGATCTGCTTCTGACACTGTTATAGGGGTAATGTACCCCAATTCTGTACTAATATCCCCTATCCTCATACATACATGTGCCCATACTGGTATATATGTCCCCAGCCAGTTATATGGCCCCCATATGTTACATAGCCCTATTATATATGGCCCCCAATCCTGGTATACAGGGCCCCCATCCCCATCATGGTATACAGGGCCCCCATAATGGTGCACACATAAAAAATAAATGATTCTACTTATGTAACCTCCGATCACTCGCAGCGCGGCATCTTGTGCTGATGCCAGCAGCTGATTTCAGTGTGTAAGCAGCGCATGACATCACTGCCATGTGCCCTCACACGCCGAGGTCAGCTGCCAGAATATTCACTGCTCCCCACACGCGGGACTATGGGAGTGGGGAGCAGTGAATCTTCATTCTGTTTAATTGCGGGAACACTGCTAGCCTCCGCCACTGGGCGACCATGAGTGTCCGCTATTAAAGTGAATGAATATTCACTGCTCCCCAAGCCCACAGTCCCTCCTTCCACTCGGCACAGCCTTCAGTGCATAGAGGTGGGAGGGACAATGGGCGTGGGGAGCAGTGAATATTCATTCACTTTAATAGCGGACACACGTAGCTGCAGCCGCTGGCACCGGCCTCCTGTGACGCGCTGTTCCAGTTCTGCAGCTCCCCCATCCCCTATCTACAGCCAGACTAAAAGATAAGGTACATCCAGACTTTAAGCCGTAACCCCCACTTTCCTCCAAAATTTATAGTCTTATAGTCAGAAAAATATGTTAGCTACTGTAATACTGTTCCTATATACAAGAATATAACTACTATAAGGCCGGGATCACACATGCGAGGAAAACGTCCTATGCTTGCATGTGAAATTCCAGCTCAGGCGCCGGCCCTCGGGAGTGGAGTGCGTGGCTGCATGTATTTCTATGCAGCCGCTCGCTCCACTCCCGAGTGCTGGCGCCAGAGTGGGATTTCACATGCAGGCATAGGACGTTTTCCTCGCATGTGTGATCCCGGCCTAATACTGCTCCTATGTACAAGAATATAACTACTATAATACTGCTCCTATGTACAAGAATATAACTATTATAATACTGCCCCTATATACAAGAATATAACTACTATAATACTGCCCCTATGTACAAGAATATAACTACTATAATACTGCCCCTATGTACAAGAATATAACTATTATAATACTGCCCCTATGTACAAGAATATAACTACTATAATACTGCCCCTATGTACAAGAATATAACTACTATAATATTGCTCCTATGTACAAGACTATAACTACTATAATACTGCTCCTATGTACAAGAATATAACTATTATAATACTGCCCCTATGTACAAGAATATAACTACTATAATACTGCCCCTATGTACAAGAATATAACTACTATAATACTGCTCCTATGTACAAGAATATAGCTACTATAATAATGCCCCTATATACAAGAATATAACTACTATAATACTGCCCCCTATGTACAAGAATATAACTACTATAATACTGCCCATGTGTACAGGAATATAACTACTATAATACTGCCCCTATGTACAAGAATATAACTACTATAATACTGCCCCTATGTACAAGAATATAACTACTATAATACTGCTCCTATGTACAAGAATATAGCTACTATAATAATGCCCCTATATACAAGAATATAACTACTATAATACTGCCCCCTATGTACAAGAATATAACTACTATAATACTGCCCATGTGTACAGGAATATAACTACTATAATACTGCCCCTATGTACAAGAATATAACTACTATAATACTGCCCCTATGTACAAGAATATAACTACTATAATACTGTCCCCTATGTACAAGAATATAACTACTATAATACTGCCCCTATGAACAAGAATATAGCTACTATAATACTGCCCCTATGTACAAGAATATAACTACTATAATACTGCTCCTATGTACAAGAATATAACTACTATAATACTGCCCTGTGAACAAGAATATAACTACTATAATACTGCTCCTATGTACAAGAATATAACTACTATAATACTGCTCCTATGTACAAGAATATAACTACTATAATATTGCCCCTATGTACAAGAATATAACTACTATAATACTGCCCCTGTGAACAAGAATATAACTACTATAATACTGCCCCTATGTACAAGAATATAACTACTATAATACTGCCCCCTATGTACAAGAATATAACTACTATAATACTGCTTCTATGTACAAGAATATAACTACTAAATACTGGCCCCTATGTACAAGAATATAACTACTATAATACTGCCCCCTATGTACAAGAATATAACTACTATAATACTGCCCTATGTACAAGAATATAACTCTATAATACTGCCCCTATGTACAAGAATATAACTACTATAATACTGCCCCTATGTACAAGAATATAACTACATAATACTGCCTCTAGCTGAGAGGTTGTGTGTTTGTAGCTCTCCTGATGTCTGGAGCAAGCCCAGGGAGGGGCCACCCTGGGCGGGGAAACTCCCCAAGCAAGGCCCAGGCTTCCAGGCCTACACTGGGAAGAAGCGCCCAAGCTGTTTCTAATGCAGATGGGAATCCTAAAGTGATTTCTGATGGAAGAAAGCTCCGAATGGAAGTACCAGCAACAAGAAGGATGAAGCTGTGAAAGTGAGTAAAGTAACGGAACAAGGAAAAGCCATTGTATGTAAGAAAGTTGCAGTTAAGCAGTCGGCCAAGCCAAGGCAAGCAAAGTGAAGTGTGTGTAGCCCTGGTATGTAAGGCACACAGGATCTGGAGAATGCACAGTAAGGTAACAGTTAAAGCTTGACACTCACTTACACTTCAGACACACCCACAGGGGTGTATAGGGGAGTGACATGTAGCACAGGAGAGAGTCAGTCTAGCTTCCTGTCATCGTACAGAGCAGTCAGGGCTAGTTCTTCTTAGACAGTGAGGATTCCTGTCAGAGCTCTGGGTGAGCAGAAGATTAGTTCCTGCCAATTCAACGAAGTGGAGTCTAGTAACGGATGACTAGTTATCATCCCGAGTCTAGTCAGAGTTACCTTTTACTCAGTCTGAACTTTGAGGAAACTGAGAGTTACTCAGTGAGACCAAGGAAGAAAACTGACTTTCTATCTTCACGCTTCAGTGCTACATTGAAAGCAGAAGCAGGGCGAAGGGCATAGTGGGAAGGATTCAGAAGTGCCTTAAGGATCGGATTATCCTGCACATTGTCACCGTCACTGGGGACCGAAGCGTCACTATAGCTCCAGGCATAGTGATAGAAAACCAGAGTCTTACTGGACCTTAGGTTGCAGAAAGCCGCCCTTAGAGTGCCAGTACGTAACCGAGTCAGGAGAACAAGACTTCTGAGTCCGGCGCGCGGCAAAAGAAAGTACTTAGTTCACCACTTATAAGGCTCTATCACAAAACCGGCCGGCAGTACAGCTAGTGGGAAAAGCTGAAAACTATAGAGTTAACTTAGCTACAGGCAAGCTTGGACTCAATCATCATTTGGAAAGAGAAGGAGGCCTGTAACCTGCTCAACTGTTACCGCTACGTGCATTCATCCACCCCGAACAGCCTCCCTGGGACCTGCCTGAACAACTTGAAGTAAAAGGTATGGAAAGAAGCTTCTATGTGTGAGACTGAGTTATTTGATTGCATCCCTGCACAACCCCACCATAACTATCGACCTGAGGGAAGAGTCCCACCTGTAGGGGACCCGACATCTAGCTGCCTCACCATCCCCTCAGAGATCTACAGCAGCGCTGGTCTTAGTGATCAGAGAACTACAGGTGGCGTCACGAACTGTATATATACCTATCCCCTGTAAATAATCCCCCCAACATACGCCTGACCGCCAGGGCCACAGACCGAGCCAGCGCTACCTGTGACAACCCCATAGACTTCCATGGGCTCGGCTCTGAGTACCCCATTGCTCTGGTAAACCACAATTGTGGTGCGGGTCAAGACAACTTGGCGTCACGAACAGGATCCGAAACTTGCAGAATTGCGAGCCCTGTGTGCCTGTGGAGTGTTTTGGTGAAAAAGACTGTTGCTATTGTTTGGCGCCAAATACCGCCATATTTGCCGCCATATTCGCGCCCTGAGGCGCTGGAGAAGAAGGTGGGCGTACCTGAAGGAGTGCGCAAAGTCTTGGACACGCCCCCGCTCTGACTCAGCGGCAGGTCCTGCGACAGGAAGTGGACGCTCTGACATCAGAGCGCCTGCGACGAAGGTCCTGTTCCTACTGCTGTGCCTGGGAAATAGCAGCTTCTGAAACCGGTAGGCTCCGTTTAACCAAGGGGGCGCTAATATGTTGCAACAACCGGCCGACAGTGCGGCCCCAGCCGGAGGACCCGACTCCGCACCGCGTGGCGTTGTAGCGCCAGATGGGGGCGCAGGCCCAGCACTCAGTCCGGTGGTCCCGCTCATGCCACTAACGCTTCCATATATGCCTGGGGCGAAATGGCTTCCCCAGTACAGCGGCGAGCCAGGCACTTTAGCAGGATTCAAACGGAAGATATGCAGTGTCCTGGAAATGTACTCTATGTCTGAGAGGCAAAAAGCTGCAGTATTAATAGGGCAGCTAACTGGCGCTGCTGAGAGAGAAGTGGAGACTTGGGCTACCACGGACCAGGAGTTGGTGCCTGCAATCCTCTTAAAGTTACAGGCCATTTTTGAAGATCGCACCGAAACAGATCTCCGGATGGCATTCTATAACTGTTCACAGCAACCAAGTGACAGCATAAGGGACTATGCCTGCCGACTACAAGGGGCCCTGAGAGCCCTCAAGCAGGTTAATACCATAAGTGTCATTGATGAAAATAAGATGCTGAAAGAACAATTTGTGCAGGACTGAGGTCCCAAGCGGAACGCAGAACTGTGAATTGGTGGTCTTTAGATCACCCTGATGCTACCTTTGATGCCCTAAAGGACATGGCAATAAAAGGGCTGCGGCCCCTGGGCAAACCTGAGGTGGCAACCCAACATCGTCAGGGTGAAGTCACTCTGGAGCCGGCGGCAACCCCCTTTTCCTCGCTAGTGGCCGAAACCAAAACGCAGGTGACACCCCCTAGTGAATTGGACTGTCTGCGCTCAGAGGTGCGCCAGCTGACTAAAAATCTGGCTGCTGTGATGAGTGCCCTGCAGCTGCGGAAAGAGGAAGAAGGGAAGATCTTATTAGCTGATTGCCCAGAAGACGTCCCGTGGATGAACCGGAGAAGAAGGAAGACGTCGCCCCCCCGGAGGAGGACAACGCCACCCCCAGGAGCGACCTCTGATCAACACCCTCCTCGTCGGGAGATCACCTGTTACCGATGCAACCGGAAAGGTCATATGTCTCCACAGTGTCCTTTAAACGGGCAGAACCTGGGTCCGAGGGCCAACACCCAGGAGGAGACCCGTCAGGCCCCCTAGACTGGAACCGCAGGTATGTGGGTGGACGACCCTACCTGTCTATCATTCTAGATGGTATTGCTGTTCCGGCATTGTTAGACACTGGGTCTCAGGTGACCCTAATACCTGATGCCCTATATAC
The DNA here is from genome assembly GCA_033576555.1 of Oophaga sylvatica. NCBI lineage: Eukaryota > Metazoa > Chordata > Amphibia > Anura > Dendrobatidae > Oophaga > Oophaga sylvatica. The sequence goes on from JARQOD010000006.1 coordinate 4,122,870, forward strand.
TAAGTTCTGGTCAATGGACAGTCTTAAACCCCCGAGCCCTGACTTTACCGTGTATGCTTCTAATGGTCTTCCTGTAGAAGTACTCGGGACAAAATGTGTAGATGTGAAAGTGGGCAGAGAGGAGTTGAAAGACCAGGGGCTTCTGGTAGTAAAGACTGTAAATGAGGAGAACGGTTTAAATATAATTTTGGGTACTAACATTATCAGTAATTGTTTGGGAGAAGTTGTGTTCTTACTCCAACAGCTCGCTGAGATTGCCCGACCAAGGCAGAAAGGAGTAATCCAAAGAGAGATCCGGGCCCTGGTGTGTCAGCAGCAAGCGAAGCTTACAGACGGCGAAATTGGTAATGTACGGGTCACTGACTCGAATCCCATTGTGATACCCCCAATGAGTGAAATGATAATCTGGTGCAGGGCAGCCATAGGTCTGAGAGGACAGAATTACCAAGCTGTGGTAGAACCCCACCATTCAGAACATAGACCTACACTTATGACTGCTAGGGGAGTAGTGGAAGTGGTGAATGGAAGAGTACCGGTACGGCTTCTCAACTGGGGAGATGATGAGGTAAACTTACCCCGTTATGCAACCATTGCTAAACTACATGCTGTTGACAATAATTCTATTCTCCCGGCTGAGTCCTTAGACTCCCGCCAAATAGCGGAGGACAATGACCCGGCAACCCAGGTGGCGGAATGGTGTCAGCAACTCCATGTTGGGACGGACACCACTCCCGCTCACCAGAAGCAAGGGGTATTACGGGTGGTGCAAGAGTACGCCCAAGTATTTAGCAAGAATCCACTTGATTTTGGGATAATTAAGGGAGTACAACATCATATCCCTACAGGCAGTCATCCTCCCATCAAAGAGCGGTATAGGCCTATACCCCCAGCCCATTATCAGAAGGCTAAGGAAATGTTGCGAGATATGAAAGAAGCCGGAGTAATCAGGGATAGTTGTAGTCCCTGGGCAGCACCTCTAGTCCTGGTTAGAAAGAAAGATGGTAGCTTGAGAATGTGTGTGGATTACAGGCAGGTGAACCGCATAACACACAAGGATGCATACCCGTTACCACGTATAGAGGAGTCATTAGCTGCTCTGAAAACGGCTAACTACTTTTCTACCCTTGATCTGACTAGTGGATACTGGCAAGTGGCTGTGGCTGAGGAGGATCGTGAGAAAACGGCTTTCACCACCCCAATGGGGCTCTGTGAGTTCGACAGAATGCCGTTTGGGCTCAGCAGTGCCCCAGGAACATTTCAGAGAGTGATGGAGAACTGCCTGGGACATCTCAATTTTGAAACCGTGCTGCTATACTTAGACGACGTCATCGTGTACTCCAAGACATATGAGGACCATCTGAAGCACCTGGCAGAAGTATTTGAGTCCCTGTCCAGGTACGGGATGAAGTTGAAACCCTCAAAATGCCATCTACTCAAACAGAAGGTACAATATTTGGGGCACATCGTCAGTTCGGAAGGAGTAGCGCCGGACCCAGAGAAAGTCACTGCCATCCAGAAGTGGCCGGAGCCGAAGAACCTCAAGGAAGTCCGACAGTTCCTGGGACTCACGGGTTACTACAGAAGGTTCGTGAAAGATTACACGAAGAAGGCAGCGCCTCTACAGGACCTCCTAGTAGGCCAATCCCTAAAGAGCAGAAATCCTCCCTTCAATTGGGGTAAGGAACAGGCTGAAGCATTCCAAAAGATGAAAGAGATCCTTACAGGCGATGAGATCTTGACGTATCCTGATTACAGCCAACCGTTCCTGCTGTACACCGATGCTAGTAATGAAGGTTTAGGAGCAGTTCTCAGTCAGAAGCAAAATGGCCAAGAAAAAGTCATCGCTTATGCCAGCAGAAAACTCAGGCCAACTGAGAGGAATCCGGAAAATTATAGCAGCTTCAAGCTGGAGTTTCTGGCGCTGGTCTGGGCCATTACTGAAAGATTTAAGCACTACCTGGCCTCCAACAAGTTCACGGCATACACAGACAACAACCCGCTAACGCACCTGGAAACGGCCAAGTTGGGCGCCATGGAGCAGCGTTGGATGGCTCGGTTGTCTAATTACCAGTTTACTATCAAGTACCGGGCAGGCCGAAAGAATGCTAATGCTGACGCATTGTCCCGAATGCCGCATGACTCTGACACGGAGGAAGAATCGGACGACCTGGAAGAAATTGAGCTACCTGCGTTCCATCGAAATGGGGTAGTCCACGAGCATCGAGTCTACAGAAAGCAGTATGGTGCAACGTTAAATCCTTTACCCCATCACAGCTGGAAAGAGACTCAGGACAGCGATCCAGTGGTCAGCCGTATCAAGGAGTTGTTAAGACAGGAAGGTTCCTCCTTGGAAAAAGATGCACCTATGTCAGCAAAGCTCCTGTGGAACGAGAGAAGCAGGTTATTCCTATACCGTGAGAAGTTGTGCAGGAGATACGTCAATCCCAGGACCCACGAGATGGTCTGGCAAATAGTGGTCCCCAAGGCAGACGTCCAAATGGTGTTGGAAGCATACCATGATCAAGCAGGACACTTTGGCTGGAGAAAGCTGGAGACCCTGTTGAGGTGCCGGTTCTACTGGGTAGGGATGCGCAGCTCCATTGAGAGGTGGTGTCGGAACTGTGGACCCTGTGGTCTCAGAAGAAAGGACTACGGTAGTCAGAGGGCACCCCTGCAGCCTATCCGGACGACTCGTCCCTTGGAGATTGTGGCCCTGGACCACGTCAAACTGTCGCCAAGTAGATCTGGATACTCATACGCCTTGACCATGGTGGACCATTACTCTAGATTTCTGGTAGTTGTACCAGTTAAGGATCAGACAGCAGTGACGGCAGCAAAAACCTTTCAAGCAAGCTTCTGCAGACCGCATGGGTATCCGGAGCAAGTATTAACCGATCAAGGACCTGCTTTCGAAGCTGATCTATTCAAGGAATTCTGTCACATGTATGGGTGTAAGAAAATTAGAACAACACCATACCATCCTCAAACCAACGGTCTTTGTGAGAAAATGAACCACATTGTCCTTGATTTGTTGAAATCCATACCGTTGGAAGACAGAAATCGATGGCCGGACTTACTACCTGATTTGGTTGACTTGTATAACCATATACCTGTAAGTTCCACTAACTGCACTCCAGCCTATCTTATGAGAGCAAGGCCCGGAAGACTACCAATGGATTTAGAACTTGGAGTGGTAGAACCAGAGGCAGATGACGCTATTGAAAACTGGGACATCCATCGGCAAGAGCAATACAGAAGAGTGCAAGTCTGTGTAGAAGAAAGTCTCAATAAGGTACGGGAAAAACAGGAAGATATTTACAACAGGAATGCTCCTGCCAAGCCTTTGATGCCTGGAGAAGTGGTATTGAAAAGGAAAAGGAAAATGCACAAATTGGATAACCAGTGGGAGCAAGAACCCTACGTCGTACAAGATTCCAAATATGACAATAGAAAAGTTTGTATCATCAGTAAGGACGGAGGAAGAACAATATCCACTGTGTCCAGAGACCATTTGAAATTGTGTCCAGAACCCTTAAAGTTTCGTGAAGAGAACTCTGTCATCAATCAAGAAGAAAGAAAAGAAGAGGTCATACACACGGATCTGGGAGATTTCCCTGCAGATTGGCCGAGACTGGGAGATGCTGTAATAATTCCGGTGTTGCAATTTTATCAGCCACAAGAGGAAGTTCTACCTCCAGTTGTGCCCATGGTGCCAGTTGAGCCAGTTCAGGAGTTACCCACTCCAGCAGCACCCCAACCTGCGGAACCTCAAGAGGAAGAATCATCGGAAGCAGCGCCCCATGCTATGGGAACCCCTGGTGAAGCTGACTCACACCGCCCAGCCATCAGTACGCTTGCCAGATCCATAGAAAGATTGAGGCAGTTCTATAGTTTGCCGTTACGTAGAACAGTTGGGTTAGAGATTAATATACCTGAAGCTAGTCCACGTAGATCAGAACGTACAACGAAAGGGAAGATACCTATTCGTTATCAAAAGTAGTCCTAGCAAACTAGTTTACTAAGTATGGATAATTGTATAAAGTATTGTTATGATATGTAAATTACTTGAAAATGTTTCATGATGGACTCTGAGGCTGAGGACTGAGCCAGCCAAAGAACTGATCTTGTATATAGTTGCACTTTGTGCATTCTCTACCAGCGCACCTACCTCTGAACATAAAACCCGTATGGTGAGGCACTGAGTGAGGTCTGCATTCAGATGTCCTGCAGCCCACCCAGGACCCACGTTGAAGGTTTGGTGCGGGTCTGTAAGGTTCTGTATATCTGTTTCTGAAACTCAGTTTGTTCGTCGGCCATTTTGCTTTCTGTTTTGCTGCAGCTATCTTGCCCTCAGTTAAAATGGAGTTTTCCAGCTTGCATGTTCCCGCCCTGATTCTCTCCGTTTGCTTCTTAAACAGCCACACCTGAGCAATCAGTGCTTCAGAATCTGGCCTGCAGTGAACCTGTGTTCTGACTCCTGAAGCCTTGGACTTTGTACTCCAGCCATTTCTACTGAGAAAACTCTGGAGCTCTTGTGGACTCTGAACTCTGCTCTTGAAAGCCTCACGGTTGCATGGACTTGCGTATTTTCATCGCACCCAAGCACAAGACGCTATATGAACTGTATCACATACATTACAAGATTCTGAAGCCAAACGTTAGTGTCTGCTGGGTCTGGAAAGGCTTGTCTGCTGTACTGTGGATATCGGATGTCGGTTGTACTTTCTGTGATAACAGTGGTTGTGACTTCTCACAACCATTCCAGATGTCTGGTTGAAAGCTTTCTGTGATGATAGTGGTTGTGACTTCTCACAACCATTCCAGGTGAGCAGTTCCCTTAAAGTTTTTTCTTTCTTCAGTGTTGCCACAGGTGAACACTATTGTTTTTTTTTTCTCTCCTCTTCTTCCAGTATCCTGTCTTAAAAGATCTGGAAAATGGAGGCCCGCATAAAGGAACTTTGTGGAGTGACTGATAATATCCTTGCAGATTTGCAGAATATAAAGACCCGTCTTACAAATCTTCAGGACCTAAATAATCACAATTTGCAAGTGGTTGGACAGACTACTCAGGATTTGCGAGCCAGGATTGAGGTTCTAGAGGGGCGAGTCCAGGCTCCTGCCGTAGCCCCGAGTTCTGGGATTCCCAAGTTGCCCCCTTTTCGTTTTGGTGGTGAACGTGAAAAATTCAGGGGATTTGTTAATCAATGTAATCTTTTTTTTTCTGCACATGCTTCACAATTTCCTACTGAACGATCTAAGGTGCTTACTATAATTATGTTGCTTACCAACAAGGCTTTGATATGGGCAAACCCTCTGATTGAGACTGAGGATGATTGTTTGAATCACCTTGATGACTTTATTTCAGCCATGGGGCAGGTGTTTGATGACCCCAATCGAGGTGCAACAGCTGAAGCAGCCATGTTAGTTTTGCGCCAAGGTAAGCACTCAGTAGCTGAATATGCCTTGGATTTCAGGAGATGGGCCCTTGATACCACCTGGGACAATTCCGCCAAAAAAATCTATTTTTCGAAAGGGGTTATCCCCACTAATTAAGGATGAACTTGCTCGTGCCGACCCTCCCACTGCGTTAGGTGACTTTATTAACTACTGCATCCGTATTGATACTCGTTTAACTGAACGCAGGCAAGAGAGATGGTTCGAAAGCAATCGTACTAACCTTTTCCTACCTTCCTCTCCAGCTAAGGAACCTTTGAGTAGGATTACACGGGAACCTGAACCTGAACCCATGCAGGTAGACTCTTTGCTACGACGGGTTAGTGATGCACGCAAGGAACATCGTTTTAAGGAGAATCTATGTTTTTACTGTGGTAAGTCAGGGCACTTTATTATTAACTGTCCCAGCCGTTCTCGCAAGACTACTGCAGCACTCATTCATTGTGAGTGTTGCGAGAGGGGATCTGTCAGGTCCGAGCCTCAGGCTCCAGAGATAGCTGCCGCAGCAGATCTTGATTTCTCGGACTTAAACTCCGTTACCTCTGAGGACGTTGACTGTGTAAATGCTGCCATCTTTCAAGTTTCCTCAGCGGTGTCCCAGCTGAGTTGTAAGAAAAACAATTCTCACTGTTTTCTTTCCATCAAACTCTGGGTTGACTCAGCCTGGGTGTCTAGCTCTGCCATGATCGACTCAGGTGCAAGTGGAAATTTTATGGATGTCTCCTTTGCTCTAAAACAGGGAATACGTTCAGTGAAGAAGGCCGCTCCCGTACAGATGGAAACTGTGGATGGCTCCCTGCTGACCTCTGGACCAGTGGATCAGGAAACAGAGCCTTTAAAGGTTCTTATGGGTAAAGATCATCAAGAGAAACTGTCCTTTATGCTTATCTCTTCTCCTCACTTTCCCATTATTCTAGGGCTACCATGGCTGCAGGCTCAGAATCCTACCATTAACTGGGAGACCAAGGAATTACACTTCCCAGAGAAACAGATGAGTCAAAAAATTTCAGCTTGCTCTGTTCCTAAAGGAACCATGTCAGTCCCTGAATTACCAGCTGTATACCAGGACTATGTGGATTTATGTGACAAGAAGAACGCTGACCAGCTTCCTCCTCACCGTCCATATGATTGTCCAATTGAATTATTGCCTGGAGCAGAGATACCTTTTGGTAAGATCTACCCCCTGGCGGGGCCCGAGCTGAAGGCTTTAAAAGAGTACATAGACGAAAATCTAGCCAAGGGCTTCATACGCCCCTCTTCATCTCCTGCAGGGGCACCCATATTCTTTGTAAAGAAGAAAGATGGATCCCTGAGACCATGCGTAGACTATAGGGAACTTAATAAGGTTACTATTAGAAACCGTTATCCATTGCCTTTAATCCCTGAGTTATTGGAGAGAGTGCGACATGCTAAAATTTTTTCTAAACTAGATCTTCGTGGGGCCTATAACTTAGTCCGTATTAGACCTGGGGATGAATGGAAGACTGCATTCAGGTCACGCTATGGACACTTTGAATATCTGGTTATGCCTTTTGGTCTGAGTACCGCCCCAGCCACTTTCCAACACTTGGTGAATGACATCTTCAGGGATCTCCTAGATACATTCGTGGTAATTTATTTGGATGATATTTTAATTTTTTCTAACTCCACAGAGGAACATCATGGACATGTGAGAATGGTCTTGGAACGTCTAAGACAAAATCATCTTTACATCAAGCTTGAAAAGTGTGAATTCCATAAGACCGAAATTCAATTTCTGGGGTATGTACTGTCTACACAAGGAATTAGTATGGATGGAAGTAAAACCCAAGCCATCAATGATTGGCCAAGTCCTAGAAATGTGAAGGAGGTACAGCGCTTCATCGGGTTTGCAAACTTCTATAGACGTTTCATTAGAAATTTCTCTGAGGTAGTGTCACCTATCACCCAACTTACCCGGAAAGAGTCTAAGTTCTCCTGGACTCCCCAAGCCCAGGAAGCATTTTCCCGTCTAAAAGATAAATTTACCACTGCACCTATTCTAGTACATCCCAACCCAGAGCTTGCCTTCATAATAGAGGTGGATGCTTCAGACTGTGCCGTGGGAGCTATACTCTCTCAGAGAACAGGTGAGAAGAATGTCTTGCATCCCTGTGCCTTCTTTTCCCAGCAGTTGTCTTCGGCTGAGAAGAACTACGATGTGGGCAATAGAGAGTTGTTGGCCATTATTGCCGCCTTCAAAGAATGGAGACACCTTCTGCAAGGAGCTGCACAGCAAATAGTCGTTCTGACAGATCATCGTAATCTTGAGTTTATCAGGTCGGCTAAGTGCCTGACTCCTCGCCAGGCTCGCTGGAATCTTTTCTTAAACCAATTTAATTTTATTATTTCTTATAGACCAGGATCGCGCAATGGAAAGGCTGATGCACTCTCTAGGATTTACTCAGCAGAGACACGTCCAATTACTCCTCCTAAGACTATTCTTCCTGACTCTAGATTCCTAGGAGTGATTCATCATCAAGACCTAATTAAAGACATCAAGGAAGCATACCATGCGGATTCTTTTTTGGCTCAACCCCCAAGGGACGTAAGTCTTGTCTTTAAGAATGGTGTGTGGATTCTGGGACAACGTCTGTATATACCTGAAACAGTCAGATTGAGAGTATTGCAACTCATTCATGATTCCAAAATAGCCGGGCATAGAGGAATTCTAAAGACACAGGAATTTCTTTCTCGTTTCTTTTGGTGGCCCACTTGTAGGAAGGATGTTTTGGATTATGTCACTTCGTGTGAGGTTTGTGCAAGATGCAAAACACCTCGCTCTTCACCAACTGGTCTGTTACAGCCTCTTCCCACCCCGTCCCGCCCGTGGGGATCCATTTCTATGGACTTCATTGTCGAATTACCAACCTCTCAAGGGAAGAACACTATTCTAGTGGTGGTTGATCGTTTAACAAAGGCAGCTCATTTTATCCTTGTGTCGGCTTACCCACTGCAAAACAGACATCAGATTTGATGATTAAAGATGTGTTTCGTTTACATGGAGTACCGGATGAGGTTATTTCGGATCGAGGGGTGCAATTCACTTCTAGGTTTTGGCAAAATTTCTGTGCAGCATTGGACATTAAAGTAAACCTTTCTTCTGCTTTTCATCCCCAGACTAATGGACAAACCGAACGAACCAATCAAACCCTGGAGCAGTATCTCCGCTGTTTTATCTGTCACCTACAGGATGATTGGGTGGATCTACTTCCATTGGCTGAGTTCTCTTACAACAACTCTCAGAGTGCCTCCACTAAACAGTCTCCTTTTTTCTCTAATTTAGGTTATCATCCTAATATTCTACCACGATTTCCCATAGAGACGCCTTTGCCAGCAGTGGCTGAAAGAGTCACGACTTTACAGAAGAATATGGATCTTCTAAAGGAGAATCTGGAATCGGCTCAGGAAAGGTACAAGAAGGCAGCAGATAAATTTCGTAAACCTGCACCAGTTTTTAAGGTAGGAGACCTGGTCTGGCTGTCAACCAGAAATCTTAAGTTAAGGATTCCATCATCTAAGTTGGGACATAAGTACATTGGACCCTATAAAATCAGTAAGATTATAAGTGCCGTTGCTTGTCGTCTTCAATTGCCCAGAACTATGAGAATCCACCCTGTCTTTCATGTATCCCTACTAAAGGCTGCGACACCCAATACGTTTCCTGGACGTTCTTCTCCTTGCCCTGACCCAGTGCTAGTCGATGGTCAGGAAGAATTTGTGGTGGAAAGGATTTTAGATTCCAGGTTGTATAGAAATCAGTTACAATATCTGATCAAATGGCAGGGCTACCCAGTGGAGGACAACTCATGGGAGCCAGTCAATAACGTTAATGCTCCTCGCTTGCTCCGTCAGTTTCATCAGAGGTACCCACATAAGCCTGGTCTGAGGTCATCCGGAGGTTGCCCCTAAGGGGGGAGTAATGTAAGGTTCTGTATATCTGTTTCTGAAACTCAGTTTGTTCGTCGGCCATTTTGCTTTCTGTTTTGCTGCAGCTATCTTGCCCTCAGTTAAAATGGAGTTTTCCAGCTTGCATGTTCCCGCCCTGATTCTCTCCGTTTGCTTCTTAAAACAGCCACACCTGAGCAATCAGTGCTTCAGAATCTGGCCTGCAGTGAACCTGTGTTCTGACTCCTGAAGCCTTGGACTTTGTACTCCAGCCATTTCTACTGAGAAACTCTGGAGCTCTTGTGGACTCTGAACTCTGCTCTTGAAAGCCTCACGGTTGCATGGACTTGCGTATTTTCATCGCACCCAAGCACAAGACGCTATATGAACTGTATCACATACATTACAGGGTCCTTCACAAGAATATCGTCATCTATTTATATGAAAATGTCTATTTAGTATTTTGTATTTTTCTATGCCTATTGTTATAATGCAACGTTCAAGAAATCCGTACCTCCCTGATGGGAAGAGTTTAAAATGTTACTTGTTTAAATGGAAAACAAAATGTCTTTCTTCTTATATTTCACAGCCCGGGGTGCTGTATTTTACCAAGGGGGAATGTGTAGCCCTGGTATGTAAGGCACACAGGATCTGGAGAATGCACAGTAAGGTAACAGTTAAAGCTTGACACTCACTTACACTTCAGACACACCCACAGGGGTGTATAGGGGAGTGACGTGTAGCACAGGAGAGAGTCAGTCTAGCTTCCTGTCATCGTACAGAGCAGTCAGGGCTAGTTCTTCTTAGACAGTGAGGATTCCTGTCAGAGCTCTGGGTGAGCAGAAGATTAGTTCCTGCCAATTCAACGAAGTGGAGTCTAGTAACGGATGACTAGTTATCATCCCGAGTCTAGTCAGAGTTACCTTTTACTCAGTCTGAACTTTGAGGAAACTGAGAGTTACTCAGTGAGACCAAGGAAGAAAACTGACTTTCTATCTTCACGCTTCAGTGCTACATTGAAAGCAGAAGCAGGGCGAAGGGCATAGTGGGAAGGATTCAGAAGTGCCTTAAGGATCGGATTATCCTGCACATTGTCACCGGTCACTGGGGACCGAAGCGTCACTATAGCTCCAGGCATAGTGATAGAAAAGCCAGAGTCTTACTGGACCTTAGGTTGCAGAAAGCCGCCCTTAGAGTGCCAGTACGTAACCGAGTCAGGAGAACAAGACTTCTGAGTCCGGCGCGCGGCAAAAGAAAGTACTTAGTTCACCACTTATAAGGCTCTATCACAAAACCGGCCGGGCAGTACAGCTAGTGGGAAAAGCTGAAAACTATAGAGTTAACTTAGCTACAGGCAAGCTTGGACTCACTCATCATTTGGAAAGAGAAGGAGGCCTGTAACCTGCTCAACTGTTAACGCTACGTGCATTCATCCACCCCGAACAGCCTCCCTGGGACCTGCCTGAACAACTTGAAGTAAAAGGTATGGAAAGAAGCTTCTATGTGTGAGACTGAGTTATTTGATTGCATCCCTGCACAACCCCACCATAACTATCGACTTGAGGGAAGAGTCCCACCTGTAGGGGACCCGACATCTAGCTGCCTCACCATCCCCTCAGAGATCTACAGCAGCGCTGGTCTTAGTGATCAGAGAACTACAGGTGGCGTCACGAACTGTATATATACCTATCCCCTGTAAATAATCCCCCCAACATACGCCTGACCGCCAGGGCCACAGACCGAGCCAGCGCTACCTGTGACAACCCCATAGACTTCCATGGGCTCGGCTCTGAGTACCCCATTGCTCTGGTAAACCACAATTGTGGTGCGGGTCAAGACAAGTGCAATTAGGAGAAATCCAGAAGAAATCTCCTGGTGAGAAGCTGAATGGAGGAAAGCAGCCTGCAGCTCAGGAGAGGCCATCAGCGGCTTCAGGTGTGCAGCTGACTTCCAGCAGGCAGAGGAGAACCTCACTGGAGAGACAGACACTCCAGGAAAACTTGCAGCAGAAATATGTGGTGACCAGCATGGCGAGCTCTGGACGCACAAGGTCGCAGTCAGGTGGCAGCAATAAAAGTGCTGTGGAGCCTGGAGCCATGAAACCAGCGGAGGTGAAAATTAAGGAGACGTCTGGATTCAAGCAGCCGGGGACATCGCTGAATGCAGGATCCCAGGAGGAGACGCCGCGTGCACCTGAGCTTCAGCTCGCAGAGGAGATCCCAGGACTGGTCAAGAAGTTCGGTGAGTTACAGCAGCAGAAAGACTCACTGCAGATGCAGATAGACACTGGTTATAAGCTAAAGGCTGTTAATCCCGGAGTCATGATTTTTATGACGAGGCTCTAAACACACTGGGTGTATTGCTGGCAAAAGTGGTGAGGAACATGGACTGCATCCTAGAGAGGATGGGGCCCCTGGCAGAGACTTATAGGAACCAGGAACTGTTTAATTCACAGAAGCAGAACTCTGCAGGTTCCAGGTCAGACATTGTCCCAGGTGGACCCCAGAAGCAGGTGCGGCCAGTGCTGCAGCCTGCAAGTTTCTGCTTCCAAAAGGGGCAAATGCCGCACCAGCAGCAGCCTGTAGTGCAGACCCCAGCAGAGGTACCACAAGTCTCAGAATTCCCAGCAATACTGCCTGCGGCAGATCCAAAGCAGAGGCATGTAGTGCAGATTCCAGCAGAGGTACAACAAGTCACAGAATGCCCAGCACAACAGCCTGCAGCAGATTCCAAGCAGCAGCATGAAGGGCACATTCCAATAGAGGTACAACAAGTCGCAGAATGCCCAGCACAGCAGCCTGCAGCAGATTCCAAGCAGCAGCATGGACATTTTTCAGCAGAGGGACTACAAGTCTCAGAATGCCAAGCACCACAGTTGGGCAGTGGACATGTGCAGGTAGTTCCTGATGGTGGCCAGCAGGGCTCTGATGCTGGGGATAACCGCGCTGTATCTGAGGGGTTGGGGGTTTGGGTGAGCACAGTATCTTTGCTGGACGCTGCGCAGTCTGATAGTGACATTGATGTTGATGATAATGTACATGATAATGTCTGTGATTTCCCACCTTTAATTACGAGCACACAAGGTGTAGAAGCCCCTCTGCTGCTGACCCTCACCCCGTCAGTCAGCCTAGTGTGACCCCGAAGGTTCCCCCAGTAATGCCTGGAGTCGTGGCGCTCCGTCCTTCACCTCTGGTGCCAATTATACCAGCCAGGCGTTTAAACGGAGAAACGTCGTGCGTTTCCGGCACAGAGGTGCCAAGGAGGATCTGCCAGATAGAAGGTTTGTGGTCAGGGAGCTCTTGTGTCGCCAGATGGGGTTTGCGCCAGTCAGCATCTTGGCGGTGATTAATCTTCCAGACAGGCAGGGCTATGACGTCAGTTTTAAGCTCATGACTGACCTGGACAGGTTCTGGTCTAATTTCCCCAAGTTTAGAGACTCTGAGGGCTGGAGTAAGTTCAGCTTTATTCCTATCTCTAAGCCAGATACCGTTACGGTTAATCTCATCTTCTGGAATGAGTCTGTTCCCCCGCAGGACATTGTGGTGTGGCTCCAGAGGCATTGTGACCTGGTCTCTGACCTCACCAAAAGCAGAGACAATGATGGTATCTGGACGGGAGGGTGGAGGGTTTTGGTGAAACTCCCCCAGTGAAAATTCATCCCCATTACCAATCTTCTTTTTGGGGGGGGAGAGGGGTGTGGTTTTTATCCGGGGCAGCCTCGAAATGTTCAAATGGGCAAGGGGTCACTGCAAATATGTATGTGGTGAAGTGCCCCTGGGGGGGAGGGGGCCCCAGTGGTCAGACCCCCAAAAAAGGTGAACCTTTGGGGAAGATGGTCCCCCACAGGGATGCTGAGTGGAAAATATCTGTAAGGACTCCCCTGATGGGGTTTTGGGGAGGGGCAGAGATTTGGAGGAGGCAGTTTTTTCTGCAGGGGAATTAATGCCCAGCCCCGGGGTCCACAGGGGTTATCAGGGAACCAGGCCAGGTTCAGAGGGTCACAGGGGGTATGGAGGTTGCCCCCCGGGGCAGCAGTACAGGAAAATACCAGTCAAACCCCTGTTTGAAGGGAATAGCAAAACAGTAAAAGGGAAAAAAAAGGCAAGACTCCGCAAATGGAGGGATGACAAAGGAAAAGGGCCCCGGAAAAGGTCCGAGTTTGTGGGAAGGATTATCTAATGGGGTTTTGGGTTCTGTTGGTCTGACGGATTTTGAGGATGATTAAAGAAGGGGAGAGTTTGAAGGGCGTAGAGGTTCCCCCAAACGGAAGCCATTATGGGGGGTTGGGAGAGTCGGAAATGGAGACCCTGGTGACCAGAAAAACCCCACCCGATTGTGCCCCCTCAAACATAAGCCCCAGCCCGATAGATAAACATGGGAAAATTTTTGGAATTTTTTAAATTTGGAAGGATGTGTCAGGGTTGAAATTGAGGGTTTTTTTTTTTTTTTTTTTTTTAAGATGTATGGATTTTTTAAGTTAATTTTATATGTATAATCGGATATGTAAAATTGTACAACCCCGAGAATTTATTTTGTATTCGGAAAAATTATTATATTTTTTTTGTTTGGTTTTTACAAAAAATTTCCCATGTAAAAGATATAATACTTTATACTCCCCTTGTCAAGAATATAACTATATAAAACTCCCCCATGTACAAAAAACTACGAATTTCCCCCTTTTTTAAAAATATAATACTGAAAAGGCCCCATGTCCAAAAATAAAATATATAATATCCCCCTGTAAAATATGTACTTTAATATGCCCTATGTAAAAGAATATAATACTAAATACTGCCCATGTCAAGAATAAACTATATAATCGCCCTTGTACAAGAATATAATATATAAATCCCCCATGACAGATATAACCTAAAACTTTGTACAAGATATAAAATTACTCCCCCATTACAAGAAAAAAACTAAAAATATCCCCCCATTACAAGAATATAACTTAAATAGGCCCCTATGTACAAATTAAAAAATTTTTAAAATGCCCATGTACAAGAAAAATACATAATATCCCCCTTTTCAAGAATAAAAATACTAAATTGGCCCCCCATTACAAGATATAATATAAATAGTCCTTGGAAAAAAAAAATAACTACTAGAATCGGCCCTTTTACAAAAATATAACTCTAAATACCCCCTGTACAAAAATAAACTATAAATACTCCTATGTACAAGTATAAACTAAAAATCCCCTTTTAAAAGAAAAATAAAAATATCCCCCGTACAAAATATAAATGAAATCCCCCTATGTATAAATATAAACTATAATATGCCCTAGTAAAGAATTAAAATAATACCCCTATGTACAGGAATATAACTATTAAATCCCCCCATGTAAAAAATAAACAAAATACTCCCCTTGTACAAGAATTAATACAGAATAGGCCCCCATGTAAAAGAATAACTCATAAAACTCCCCTAGTGCAAGAATTAGTTCTATAATACTGCCCCCCATGTACAAAAATTAATACATAAAAATGCTTATGTAAAAAAAATAAATATAATACTCCCCCATGACAGAATATAATGTTTAATATGCTTATTTCAAAAAATTTTTAAAATTTAAAACGTCTATTACAAAGTAAAAAATATACATCCCCCCATGTAAGAATAAAACTACAAAATAATCCCCCATGTAAAGAGAATAATTTTAAATATGCCCTATGTAAAGAAATAAATATAATTGCCCCCATGTCAAGAATATAATTTTTTACTGCCCTAGTGCAAGAATTTAATATTTTAAATATGCCCTATTTCAAAATATAATCATAATATGCCTTTTGTACAAAAATATAGCCTATAAATGACCTATATAAAGATATAAATTAATTCTGCTCCTATGTACAAGAAAAAATATAAAAATCCCCCGGTACGGGGGTATAACTACAAAACTGCCCTTGTAAAAAAATAATTACTAAAATTTCCCCCATGAAAAAAAATTAATAATAATAAGGCCCCATGAAGAATAAATACAAATATGCCTAGACAAAAATTGTACTAAAATATGCCCTTGTCAAGAATTAACTATATAATATGCTTATGTAAAGAAAAAACTACTATATTGCCCCTATGTAAAAGAATATATACTATAAAACCCCCAGTACAAAAATATAATACTAAATACTCCCCTGTACAGAATAAATCTATAATACCCCCTATTTACAAAATTAATAAAAAATAGGGCCCCTTGTCAAGAATAAAAAAACTAAAAACCCCCCAAATGTACAAAATTACTATTTAATATGCCCTATGTAAAAATAAATAAAAAACTGCCATGTAAGAAATAAAAAAAAAATACCCCCTTTGTAAAAAGAATATCTCTATAATCCCCCCCCTTGACAAGAATATAATAAAAAAAACCCCCCTAGTAAAGAATATAACACTATATTTCCCCCTATGTACAAGAATATAACCTGGGAATTCCCCCCATGTTAAAAATAAATATATAATACCCCTTTATGTAAAAAAATTTAAGAAAAAAAACTCTTTTTTAAAAATTTATTTTTTACTAGAATACGGCCCCCTATGTAAAAAAATTAATCAAATCCCCCCCCCTATGTACAAAAAAAAACTAATAATCCCCCCTTTTCAAAAATATGGCTATATAATATGCCCTTTTTAAAAAAATTTTTTAAAATAATTCTGGTTTTTGTAAAAAAAATATATAAAACCCCCTATGTAAAGAAATAATTTACTTAATTTTGTTATCAAAAAAAAATAATATATAACTGTTATGTACAAAATTTAAATACTTTAATACCCCCCCCTTTGACAAAATTTAACTACAAAAATCCCCCTAGTACAAGAATAAAATTTTTTAAAAATTTTAAAATTTCCCCCCTATGGTGAGTTTCTGTATTGCCCCCCTTTTTAAAAAGTGGGTTTTTTTGGGGGAAATTTTTTTTCCTTTTTGTTTTTTTTTATTTTTTTGGAGTTTTTTCCCCCTTGATGAGATTGAGGGAAAAAAAGCGTTTGTGGCTTCGAAATTTTTTTGGGAAAACTTGAAGGAGGGGGTTTTAAAATCAATTTAAATTTTAAAAAAAGTTTTTGAAGGGAAAAATTAATTTAAATTTCACCCCCTTTTTTCCTTTTATTTTACCCCATGACTATTAGGGATATGATGTGATTTTTAAATCCCCAGCGTTTTTTTGGGGTTTTTATGGGGCCCTTTTAAAAAATTAAAAATCAAAAGAAAGAGATTTTGAAATTGTGGTTTTTCCCCTTTTGGGGGGCGAAAAAGAAAAGAGGAAAAAAAAATTTTAAAAAAAAATTTTTTTCAATTGAAGGTGAGTACCGGGGGAAAGGAAGCTGAAAACCCGTTTCCCTTTTTTTAAATTTTTTTAAATTTATTTTAGCCCTTTTTTTTTGGTCAAATTTTTCTTTATTCTCTTTTTATGGATTTATTTTTTTGCTTTTAATTTAATTAGGAGAAATAAAAAAAATTTTGAATTTGATTTTTTTACAGTTCCCGATTATTTTTTTAAAAAACCCCGGGGGCGGTTAATTAAGAAAAAGGTGAGGTTTCAAAAAATAGTGCAAATCAAAATTTAAACCCCTCAAAGACAATCAAAAAATGGGGGCTTTGAGGGTAAAAACATTCACAAAAATTTTTTATTGGGTTTAAAAGGGCCCCATTTTCCCCCAAAAAGTAGAAAAAACACTGACCGGTCAAAACCGAAGAACCATTTTTTTTATTTTTAAAAAATAAAACCCTTTTGTATAAAATTTTAAATTTTCTTTTTTTGGGGAAAATTTTTTACTAGGGCTTATTATAGTGTTAATTCTTGGGACAAAAAGGGAGTATTTTTTATTATATTCTTGTAATAAAAAGGGGTGTAATTTTTAAAAAAGTTTTATTCTTTTAAAGGGGCAGTATTTTAGTAGTTAAAAATTTTTACATAGGGCAGTTTTTTTAAATTTTTTTTATTCTTGGGAAAAGGGCAATATTAATTGGGGTTTAAAATTTTGTACATAGGTGCGTATTTTTATTTATTCTTGGGAAAAGGGGCAGTATTATTTTATTATTTTGTAATTTGGTGCAGTATTTTAAAAATTATATTCCCCTTTTTAAAAGGGGCAGATTATAGTAGTTTAAATTTTTACATGGAGAGTTTTTAAATTTTATTCTTTTTAAAAGGGGCAGTATTATAGTAGTTAATTCTTATAATTTGGGCGTAATATGTAGTTTATTTGTTCAAAAGGGGGGTTTTAGCAGTTTTTTTGACATGGGGGGGGAAATTTTGTAGTTATATTCTTGTACATAGGGGGAGTATTTAGGGTTTTAGAATAGGGGGATATTTTTTAGTTATTTTTTGTACATAGGCAGTTTATAGGTTTTTATTCTTGACTAGGGGGAGTATTATAGTAGATTATTTTGTATAAGGGGCCCAAATTTTTTTTTGTAAAAAAACCAAAAAAAATACAAATATATGACTTTTTCATAATAAAAAAAAAAATTCAGGGGGGTTGTACATTCATTACATATCCGGATTAACAAAAAAAATTATTTAAAGACCCCACATGGTTTGGGAAAAAAAAAAAAAAAAAAAAAAAAAAAATTTTTAAAAACCGTGACACATCTTCCCCCAAAAATTTCCTAAATTTTTTTCCCCCTGATTTTATCCCTTGGGCCGGAATTAGTGGTTGACAAACGTACAGATTGATTCGGAATTATTTGGGCACCGCCCGGGTCCCTTTTTTACCCTTCCGGAGCCCCAAAGGGAATGGTTTTCTTGGGGGAGGACAGTCTTAGTCCCCCTTTTTAAAACCCGCGCAATTTTTTAAAAGGGGGTCCAAAAATTTACCCCGACTCAGAAGATTTTAAACCCCCTTTGATAAGTCCCCCCACCTGCAGAATTGGCCTTTTTCCCGGGTTTGGCCCGTGTCATACTCCCCTTTTCGGGGGGGAGGTCTTTTCCCTTTTTCTTTCCCCTTTTTGTCGGGGAAAAATGGTTGTACTGAAATAATGCTTCCCCCCGAAGCGCCCCCGGGACAAAACCCCCTATTCCGTGCACCCCCTTTAAACCCCCGCCTCTGGGTACCGAGTAGACCCCCCCTGGGCCTCGGTTTTTGGGCCGTATTTCCCCCCCAGTAAAACGCCCCCCCCAGAAAAACTGCCCCGCCCCAAATCCAAGGATATCCCCTTCGATATTTTCCAGGGTCAGGACGTCCTGTGAGGGTGCCCCTTTCCCACAGAGGTTGCACCGGTTTCTGGCCCCCCTTTCAGCCCAGGGACCCCCCCACGGGGGTTTTCCCTTCACCCACGCCCGATTTCCCGGGGTGACCCCCCTTGCCAATTTGAACCCTTTGGGGCCCCCGGTTTAGAAACACAAAACCCTTTCCCCTTTTCAATAAAAAGGGTTTGGGTTAAGGGGGGCAAAAAATTTTAAACGCAGGGGCCCGTTTAAAAAAACCCTCCCCCCCGCCAGATACCACTTTGGGTCTCGCTTTTGGGGGTAAAGCCCAGGTCAAATGCCTCCGGAGAAACCCAAAAAGTTGGGGGGGAAACAATCATTCCAGAAAAAATGATTTACCGAAACCGGTATCGGGGTTGGGAGGAAAAAAGTCCCTTCCCCACCCCCCGAGTCTTAAACTTGGGGAAAATTTTAGCCAAATTGCCCCGGTCAGTCTGATTTTAAGTGCCCTTTTTTACCCCGCCTGTCTGGGGTTTTTAAACACCCCCAAGTCGGGATGGCGAAAACCCCCATTGGGGACAAAAAGGCCCCTGACCAAAAAACCTTTTATTGCAGACCCCCCTTTGGGCCCCCCTGGCAAAAAAAGCAAAATTTTCCCCCCCCTTTAAACGCCGGGGCCGGTAAAAATTGGGCACAGGGTAAAAGGAGGGGCACCACGCCCAGGTTTAAAAGGGGGAAAACTGGGGGTACTTTGGTACTGACGGGGGAGGGGGCACCCGGGGGGGGTTTACTTTTTTGTGTGGGGAATTTTAAAGGGGGGGAAAAACACAGACATCATCTCCCCTTTTTTATAACACCCAATGTCACTACGTTTGCGCGGTCGCAAAATATGTGCCCCCAAACCCCCCCCCTAGTACAGCGGGGTTTTTCCCCCCCCAAACGACCCCTGCGGGTTTTTCAGGAGTCCCGGGGGCACCCCCTCCCCAAGTTTTGCTTGGCATTTGAGACTTTTGCCCCCGTGAAAAATGCCCAGCGCTGCTTGGAATCTGTGCAGGCGGTGTGCTGGGATTCTGCGATTTTTACTTTTGGGAAAAATGTCCCCCTCATGTGTTTTTTTGGGGAAAACTGCTGCAGGCTGTTTGTGCTGGGCATTTTTGGGTTTTTGGGAATTTTTTGGGAAAAAGACTACATGCTTCGTTTTTGGGTCTGCTGAGGCCCGTTTTGTGGGCTTCGAGAAATTTTGGTACGTTGGTGGGGTTGTATACAGGCGCTGCTGGGGGGGGATTTCCCCCCCTTTTTGGGAAGCAGAACTTGCGGGGGCAGCAGGCGACTGCTTCTGGGGTTTCCCCTGGGGGGAAAAACTGACCTGGGGAAATGCAGGTTTTTTCTTCTGTGCTTAAAAGTTCCTGGGGTTCCCTTTTTTAAATTGCCGGGGCCCCTCCTTTTAGGCCCAGTCCCCCCCCCACACTTTTGCCCCCCCTTTCACCAGTGTGTTTAAGGTTTTCATCAAAAAAATCGACCCCCGGGTTAATACCCCTTTTGTTTAAAAAGTGCATCTGATCTGTATTTAGCCCCTTTTTTCTGTAACTCCCCGAAAATTTTTGACCAGTTGGGATTCTTGGGCTAAAAACCCGGGGCACGGGGGTTCCCCCCGGGACCCGGGGATTCGCTTTTTCCCCCCCGGGTGCTTAAACCCCGGTCCCTTAAATTTTTCCCCCGGGGGTTTTATGGCCCCGGTCCCGCACTTTTAAATGTCCCCCCTGATGCGAGTGTGCGCCCCCGGCCCCTAAAGCTGCGCTGAAAAATTTTTGGTTTTGGGGCTTTCCAAAGACGTCCGTCTTGCCCGGGAGCAGGAAGGTGAATGCACAGTGGGGTGATTCCCCCGTGAAATGGCAGGGGCTGTTGCTGAGGGGGGGTTTCTGCTTAATTTTTGCTGAAAAAACCCTTTATGGCCCCCATTTTTTTTTCTTGGGTTCTTTGCTGGGTTTGGGGGAAGGTTTTCCCCCAAAACTTTTTTAGGTTTTTTTCCCCCTTCACAGAAACGCTGCAGCTTTGGCTGGATTCATGCTCTGACAGTGACTCGGATTTAAAATTTTCCCATTAGGGGGGGGGGGGTTTTTTTCCGTGTGGGGGAAGGGCCGGGCCTTTGGGGAGCTTCCCCCCCGGGGGGCCCCCCCGGGGGTTGCCCCGACTAAAGGGATAAAAACCCCAAAACCCTTGTAGGAGCAGTATTATAGTATTATATTCTTGTACATAGGGGCCGTATTATAGTAGTTTTTTCTTGTAATAGGGGCAGTTTTTTATAGTTTTATCCTTTTTCATGGGGCAGTTTTTATAGTTTTTATTTTCTTGCACATGGGGCAGTTTTATGTATTTATTTTTGCATGGGGCAGTATTTAGTAGTTTTTTTTGCCCTGGAGAGTTTATAGTATTTTATTTTGTAATGGGGAGCAGTAATTTTTTTAAAAATTTTTTTAATGGGGGCATTTTTAAAAGAGTTTATTTTAAAAATAGGGCGTTTTTTGTGTTTTTTTTTGTACGGGGGGGGCCCCGTAAATAGTTTATTTCTTGAAAGGGGGGAAAAAGTATTATATTTTTTAAAAATTCTTGAAAAAGGGGGGCCGTTTTAGTGTTTTATTTGTGAAACAAGGGCTTTTTTGGGGGTTTTTTATTTTTTCCCGAGGTGCCATCTAAAAAGTTTTTTTCCCGCTTTATTGCAGTTAGTTTTTTGTTGTTGTTAGTACCCCCCAAGAAATTTTTAAAATTTTTTGGGGCCCAATTAAAAAATCTGGAATGGGGGCTGGCAAAATTTTTTTAAAATATAAAAACCATTTTTTTTTTTAACGGGCCCAAAAGGGTTTTTAAAAATGTGATGAAGCCCGAAAATAGTCAAAAATTTTGGGATTTTTTAATTTTTGGACTTGCTTTATTGCGGCTTGATTGAATTTTTTTGTAGTTTACTAGGGTCTTTTTTTTTTAAACCCCCTGACCAAAAAGAAATTTTAAGACTTTTAAAAACTCAGTTTTTTCCCCAAGGGGGGAAATTTTTGGGGAAGTTTGGGGGAAATTGAAAATATAGTCTTTTGAATTTATTTGAAAGGAATGAAAAATGTCTCTTAAGAAAAGGTTCTTTACAGAAAAACCTTTAAAAATGCGGATGCATAGTTTACGTAACTTTTTTTTAAAATTTTTGCGATTTGGAAATTTTTTTGTCAAAGATTGGGGGGGGACTGTGCTTACTCCCAAAATAAACCACCGGTGGTTTTTTTAGAGTGATGTTTTTTTTGGTTATTTTTTTTAAAACACCCGGGGTTTAGGAGGGGTTTTTAAAAAAAAATTTTTTAAAATAGGAAATGAATGCATCTTTAAAAATTATTAGGTGATAAAAAAAAATGGGGATGGAAATGTAAAATTTTTTGGACTAAAAAAGGAGCTAATGAGCTGAAAGAGTTTGGGGACAAAAACGTTGGCAAAATTGACAACAGTTCATCGGTAAAACTAGGAAATTGAAATTTTTTTTTTGTGGGTACGGGGGGAAAAAAAAAATTTCCCCCGAACAGTAGGGGGGGTTTAGTTTTTTGTGCCCCCCTTTTTTTGTTAAAAAAAATTGATATCAAAGGAATTTAGGGCCCTTTTTAAAACAAGGGCCCAGGCCCGGGGCTGCAAAAAAGCTAAAATTTGCCCCCCCGATGACCAAAACTTTTGGTGGGATTTTGGGGTAACACAGGGTTTAGGGCCCAAAACTTTTTGTGGGGCAAGGGGGTCGGGGGTTGCTCTAGTGGGCCCCGGAGAGCTGGACAGGGTTCCCCCTGAATCCCAAATTTTTTTTCCCGCGGTTTGAATACTCCCCCAACAACACCGGGTAAAGGGAAAAAAAGTCGCAAAAATTAAAAAAACCAATAAACAACAATAACCATGACACCCAAAAAATTACAAAAATTGTGCAAAATTTTGAGTTCCCCCCTTCGCTGACTGGGGATTAGAGAGCTGCGACATTTGGGATAGGGCCCCCAAAACCCCCCCGGTACCCCCCCCTGGCCCCCCCCAGAGAGGGGGGTTAAAAGACAAGTTTTGAAGCAACAGAATTGAAAGGCCCCTTGGGGCCCCCTGAGGTGGTCCAAAACTGGGGGCTCCCAAGGGCAATGGTGGCCCCCCTGACCAGATGGGAAAATTGGTTTTTCCCCCCAACACCCTGGAAAGGGAAGGGGACCCGGTGGGGCCAATCTGAAATTTCCCCCGTCCCGGATGGGGCCCCCCTTTAGGAGGGCCCCCAACCCCCTTCTCCCCAAAAAAATTTTTGGGGGAAAAGGGGAAAAAAGGTGAATTGGGTTTCCCCCTTTTTGTATTCAGTGTTGGGGGAAAAAAGAGATTTTTATTCTTTTCCCCCGGCCCCCGGTTTTTAAAGGGGGGCCTTGAATCAAAAAATCTGTGTCCCCCTTTTTTTGGGGCCATGGTGTCCCCCCAGCTGTAAAGTTCTTTTCCCGGGCCCCCGGTTTTGAAAAATTCTCCCCTTTTTTGGAAAATGGTTTTCCCGCAGGTCCTTTTCAGAGTGTTTCCCCCTGTGGTTTTGTAAAGTTTTCCCCTTTTTTTTGCAGAAAAAATTTAAAACCCCTTTTTTTTCCATTGTGGTAGGGCTTATCCAAGGGGAGGGGGAGGGGGAAGATTTTAAGTCAGGTTTTTTTAATTTTTAAAAAAAAACATAGTTATCCCCTTTTTTTTTTTTTAAGGGAACAAAAATAGCTGGACTTATGCAATGGGTAATAAAAATTAGCAACCCTTTTTTTAATTACCCAGCCCCCCAGAGTGCGGGCAATAAAGGGAGCAAAAGCAAAAAAAAACTTACCCCTTTTTAAATTTTTTTTTTGATTGATATGAAGCAGTTATGTTTCTTGACCAACGAAGAAAAAAAAAATTCAATTTTTGACATTAGACAAAAACCCCCAAAAATTTTTGTTTAAAAAAAGAAGTAGGGGTAAATTTTAAAGAAGCTGTGAGTCCTAAAATTTTCCCCCTTTGGGTTTATTTGTCAAACTAAATTTTTCCCAAAAAAATTGGGGGTTTTTTTTAGGAAAATTTTAATTTTTGCGGGGATTACGTTTTTTAGAGAGAAGGATTTCTCCCCCCAACCCCTTTTCCCCCCTTGTTCGTTTTTTCTAAAAAAAATTTTTTTGAATTAAAATGGAAATGTAATCAGACCTTTTTTGTCTTTAGCGTCCCCCTTTTTTTTTTTTTTTTTTTTTAGTTGCGACGCACCCCTTTTTATTTTTGGGGGGCAAATTTTTTTTCGGTCCCCCCCCCGGCCAAATTGTCATCGTCTTGTTGTTTTCCCTATGAAAAATTTTTTTTTATGAGAAAATAATTAAATTTGTTTGGAAATGGCCATACCCCCTTTTGATGGTTGGGGGGCCCACAATTGCTTCTGTAAGTATTGCTGAGCTTTACTTTTTTCATTGTGTTAAAAACCCCCGTTTTAATGTGAGCCCCAAATGAAACCCTTAGTTTTTTAGGGTTTTAAAAAATGTTGTCAAAAATTAAAATGGAATTTTATTTTTCCCCATCTGCTATTCTTTTGCCCTTTAAATTTTTTGGGGAAAAAAAAAAGGGGGTACTTAAATTTGAAACCCGCTCCTGCATTTTTTGTAAAAATTTTTTTCTGATGTTTAGAAGAGGGGGTTTTTCCCCTTTTTGTTAAGACCTTTAAGGACCCAAAATTTTTTTTTTTTTTTTTTTTTTTTATCATGTCCCCCTAGTTTTTTTGTGATTTTTGTTGCTGAGTTAACTCTTTAAATGTTGACATTTTTTTCATTTTCGAGTGTCGGCAGGGGTTTTAAGCTTGAGACACAGCATGTTTGGGGGGAAAAAGTCTTTGGGCAAAACCCACCAAAAGGATTTTAAATTTATCATATAAAAAAATCTGAAATTTTCGGGTCGTGGAACGACTAAATTTTTCACTCAAGAAAGGGGTGGGGGAGTTCCCCCAGCCATTATCTGTATTTTTTTTTTAAAATTTTTGGGTTTTTGAATCCCTTTAAGTGCAATAGCTTTCCTTGTCTAACATGATGGGAAAGAAAAAACTACCCCTTTTAAAAAACAATGCAAAAAGTAACGTTTGAAAATTTATAAACTGTTTTTGACGACTTTGAAAAAAATTTTTTTAAAAAAATTTAAAAAAAAACATGTCCCCTTTTTTGTTTTTTTTAAAGAAAAAGGGCCCCCATTTTTAGGGTAAAAAAAGGGGGGTAATGACGGGAAAAAAAGGGGAAAGGGGGCCGTTCTCACCCTATTCCCCAAAAAGGGGGCCCTGCACCCCACAGGGGGAAAAACTTTTTCAACCCCTTTGAAAAGAAAAGGGCCCCTTTTACTCAATAAAGAGAAGGGGGGACCAGTTTTTGCCCCGATTTTTCCCCAGATCCGGGTGGAAAAGGGGGGATAAAAAAAGATAGACATCAGAACGCCCAAAAAATTTGGAAAAATTCTCATTCAAAGATTTTTCTGTATTTTCATGGCTATGAAAATTTTTAGAATAAATTTAAAAGGGATAAAAAATTGAAAAACACTTTGGGGAAATTTTTAAAAAATTTAAAATTTTAAAAAAATTAAAAACAACTGAAAAAATGTCTTTTTATTCTAGGTTTTTTCACGTCCCCCCTTTTTCTTTGATGATGTTTTTACACAAAAAAGGTAACTTTGGGGTTAAAACCTGGTCCCAAACCGTGAAGGGAGGGGGTGATGTGATGGGTGGGGGGGCTTTGGGTGCACTTTTGGGGGGTTTATTAAAAAATTTAAGCGGTGGGGGGAGTCCCCCCCTTCTTTTTTGGGGGTTCAGGTTGGTGCGTGGAGGCCAGGTATCGGGTTTGGTTCCCCCCCTTCCCCCCCTTTTGGTAAAAATAGCCCTTACACAGTGGGGGTTTTTTGGGGTTTTTTTTCCTTTTAAAAAAAAAATTTAAAGGCCCCAAAAAAAAAAACCGATGGAATAGATGCTGCTGCAAGATGCTGGGGGTAGCCATGCTGGTTAAAGTATGTTTTCCAAATTTTTGAATAAACCCCCCATTTCCACCGAAAAATTCCCCACCCACCCAACCCCCCCCCCATGCTTCCGGTGGGCCCCGGCATGTAGAATCCACCCCTTCCCCCTTTTCTGCGTGAAAAACGTAACAAAAAAAAAGGTGAAAAACCAGAATAGAAGAAATTTTCAGTTTTTTCACATTTTTTGAAAGTGTAATGTTTAACCCCCGTGTGTTAATTCATAGTTTTTTCCTTTGTGGATTCAAAAATTTTCATAGTTTTGAAAAACAGAAAATTTTTAATGAGAATTTTGCCCCAAAATTTTGGTCGTATCCCCCCTTTTGAAAAATGGGGAGGGGCCCCCGGGGGGGGTTTCCCCAAAAAAAAACTTGAGAAAAAATAAATAAAAGGGGGTTTTAAAAAAGTCAAAGAAAAAAAAGAGAAAAAATTGGGTTTCCCAAAAAAAAATAATTTTTTTTGATTTGGGGTTTTATTTTTAATAGAAGTCAATAAATTTTTTTAAAAATCTTTTTTATTTTTTTGGGACATCCTTATATTCCCCTTTTGCAGGAAAAAAATTTTCAAAAATAAGGTTAAAATTAGAGCCTTTTTTTTTGATCCCGAAACCAAATTTCCCCCTTTTAAAATAGTAAAATTTTCACCCCCGCACCCAACCTCTAGAGGGACTCATGTATACAAATTTTACATTGATACAACAAAAAACCCCGTTCCCCGAAAATCTCCAAAGCCCCCTTTTGGTGGGGGGGGGTTATTTACATCTTTGTCTATGCAGAGGGGTTTTGGGGCTTCGTAACAGGGCAGGAGTTTGGAAAAAAAAAAAATTTTCTTCCCCCAGTTTTGCCCGTTAGATTTTGCAGGAAAAAGCAGGGGGTTTTTTTTGTTTGGTTTTTCCCTTTTCCCCCTTTTTTATTGTTGGTTAATGATGGTTTCTCCCCTTTTTTAGCGTTGGTTTTTTTTTTCCCCGGTGGGTTTTTTCCCTTAATTTTTTTTCCTTTCAGATGTACCCCCACAATCCACAGAAAAAACCACTTAGCCGGGGGAAAAAGGCCCCCCCCCCCAAAGCCAGGGGTTTTTTCAAATGTGTCGAAAACCGGCCCCCCAATTGTGGGTTTCCCCCGGGAATGGGGGACTCAGAGGGGGAAAAACCCCCGAAGTCTATGGGGAATTTTTTTTAAGGTTGTTTTTGGTCGGTCTGTGGGCCCCGGGGGGGCTGGCGTTTTTTTGTTGGGGAAAAATTTTAGGGGATAAACCCCCCTTTACAGTTGTGAAAACCCCCCTTTTTTTATTCTGGTTTTTTGTACCCCCCTGCTGTAGATCTTTAGGGGAGGTTTGGGGGGGGTAGGGGTGTGGGTCCCCACCGGTGGGAATTTCCTCAGGTCGGTTGTTTTTTAGGGTTGTGAGGATGAGGAAAAATCAGTTAAAAAATCAAAGGGCTTTTCCCCCCCTTTTCTTGCAGAAATTTTGGTTTTAAAAAAAAGGTTTGGGGGTGGGTGGGGTGATGGAGGATGAGGGTTTGAGGGGGGAAAGGGTTTAAACAAAAAAAGGGGGCCCCCTTTTTAATCCCCCGAGTGAGTACGACCAGTTTTGGGGGTTTTCCCCTCTATAATTCCAGTTATTTTAGTGTTTGCCCATCAGTGTTGTGGTTGGGGGCCTTTTTTTGGGGGAAAGATTATTTTTATATTGTGTGCAATGGGTCCGGCCCCCTTTCCTTTTTACCCCGTTCGTTTTTGGGGGAAATGGGTTATCCCCGGGGAACCCCTTGGGCCCTTTTTTTTTTGGCTATTTATCCCTTTTTTGAAAAAAGATGATTTTCGGTCCCCAACCCCGGGGGGGTTTTTTTTCAGGGATTCTTTTTTTAGCATTTGCTTTCTTCCAAATTTTTTCCCCTTTTTTTGCTCAAAAACTCAGGAGATATTTCAAGCCCCCTTCCCCCGGGGCACAGCTTTTTTTAAAAGGGCGGGTTTGTTAAAATACCTATATA